>SNQJ01S0000793.1:315167-399121 GCA_010110895.2 Picea sitchensis | reverse complement strand
ATTGATGTTCAGTATCACTTTGTGAGAGACATGGTTGAGGAAAAGAAGGTGTTGCTGGAAAAGGTTGACACTTTGAAGAATGCTGCAGATTCATTGACAAAGTCTGTGAGCACATAAAAGTTCTCTTGGTGTAGAGTAACAATAGGCATTGCTTCCCTGGATTGTTGACTATATAATCCCCTGGACCCCTGGATGCAAAGAAAACAACAAGTGGGAGAATGTTGGGTATGTGTTATATTCTTTGCATGTGTGTGTGTGTGGGTGCATCAGATACGACAACTGCGTCTGACGATCCCTTCACCTAGGCGGTTTTTGCTATTTTTAGCGGATTTTGCTATTTTTAGATGATTTGTAAATTAATCCTGGATTAAGGGATTAGGGTTTTGGTATCTACGGAATACCTAAAAACATTGTATATATTGTATGGTGAATGGTGAAATTCGATATAATGAAAATAAGAAAGGTTTTCCTGGTTGAGGGTTTCCGGTAAAAATATTTGTGTAATCTATGTATGAGCCATTGATTAATTTATGTATTGCTTAAGAATCTATATGCATTGCTTTACTTCGCAGGTTTAAAACTTACAATTATTCCTGTACTTAAGCCATCGTCGTTGTTGTACTTTCCATCAATGACAAGAATACGCTGCCTGCAAAACATGCCAATAGTATATATCAGAGAGATGATTCTTCTTGAGAAGAAATATATGTATCCTACCATCACTTCATTCCCCATTTATTTCCGTGTGACGAAAAGGAGACCTCTTGTGTTGTGAGTACAAGTTCGTATTTTTCTACAATTGACCAAGACGAGGATATTTATGTTGATAATGAGAGACTTCAGGTCACACCTATGGTTATGTCAAGTTCCCATTATCCTATCTCTTCTTCACCATCACAATAAATGGAGGAAGCTATGAATCGAAACTTGAATGTTGATCATGTAGTTAATGAAGGAAATATGGACACACTTAACATGATACCTTCCTCACCATTGGATAAAATGGAATCAATTTACGCTGATTTATATTATCGTGGTTTTATAAACATAGAGAAAGACTATTTTACTACTACTGTTGAATTAGTTATTGAACCTTCTTATTCTAATAATTATTGTGATGTGTTCCTCTCTTATAACCATGAATATGTTTTGGAAGATGTTTCATATTCTCATATTGTACAGGAGAAAAACAACCACGTTTATCCATTCACTTCAGGAGAAGAAATAAAAATACATGACATACCTCTCTTATCACAGTAGTCCACTCTTCTCTTGGATGAGAGAAAACATGTTGAAGGAGAACGTGTTGAGTATGAAACCATTCTTAGTGTGGAGCCTATTAATTCACAATCAATCACTAATGTGCTTAAGGAAGAACAAATACCATTGAGGGAGTCACTTTTTGAAAATGTTTCTTTTTCAAGAGAGGATTTTAATTCTCTAAATTCTTCCACTTATTATTATTTGTATCCTGATCTCTTTAATGGTTTAGCTTTGTGGGAAACCACCCACCATCTAATTCAAATAAACTCAATGGGGCTAACCATTTTTTAAATACTTGATGGGGGCAATGTACATATGGAAGATAAAGAGGATAAGGCCTCTTCCCACAAACTTAGTACAACTATGACTTATGAGCCTTTTTCATGGGATGAAGGGAATGTTGTAGAATATGTATACCAGAGCTTGTCTTCTTCTTCTTCATGTTCATTTATGATCAATGCTGAAGCTTCTTGTTCAAGTATCCCTTTAGTTGAGATTTTTCGTGATAGTGGATTCCACCATTTTCTTGAGGATTTACCTTATACCATGGTGGGTGTCAGTATATATATATATATATATATCATTTTACTGGACTAATGTATCTAACGTTCATGGTTGCTTGAACTATGAACCCCGAGAGGCTTTCCAAGACAATTAGGAACTTCAATCTATGTCAATGGTTATGTGAATCCCTCATTCTCGTTGTTTTTCTTCTGGAGTTAACAAGTTCACTAACATAAAGATTATATCACCAAGGACATGCCACACATATTCGATGTATGGTTCTCATTCGGAATGTTACTTTCCATTGAACCCCCTCCATCAATTCTATGATAGTGATGCAATATTTTATGATAGAATTGAAGAATCGTTGGAGGAATCATATTCATCTAATGTTCCCATGAATTATTACTATGAAATTTTTAATATAGTGGATAGACTTTTTCAATTTTTAATTCTTCCTACTTTTAGTCTATTTTTACTCCAAGCTTGGCCACTAATATTTTTTCATGAACAAATGTTTGCAGGCTTGGGATTACAAGGATGAATACAATGGCATTATGAATTTACATCACTCATTTTAAGCCATTTGTAGCATAGGATATGAGAAGGGTAGAATAGATTAATTTATTTTCCTTGCATAACATTACCTTTGCTTCCTAGTTTTTTAATTAGTTCTCTTTTTTCCTTTCCTTTTATTTACTGTTGGTTGAAAAGTACATGAATTCTCAACAGAGGTGGAAATAAATAGAAGGATTTCCCACTATATTTTCCCTTGAAAATATTTTGAATTTAATTTTGATTTGGGTAAAATTTACTTCATCTGATTCTCAAATTTTTCTATGTTGGACAATCTTTAGATCACTGATTTTGATGCATGATCACCATGTCAAATATTTTTGAATCGTTTTGTCACCATGCAAGTGGGATATTTTAAATTAAAATACTACTCAGTCCCTCTTGTGGTGAAAATAGGCACTCAGATTTGTTCCATACTCATATTTACATGGTACTAACATGGAATATTTTGCTTGATTGAGATTATTTTAGAGTGTTTATCTTTCTATCCCATACACAATGAATTGAAATGTTGATTGATTATTTCTTTCCATATGAATGGAAATCCACTCCAATTCCTTGTAATTTCCTTCAATTGTTATTTTTGGTTTTGAAGTTTTCAAATGGTTGCTTACACATTGATTGCTTTTCTTTGGTTACTTTCAACCAACATAATTTTCTGTATAAAATTTTCTTAGCATAGTGAGCTTAGTTGATTTTTATTTCTATTGAATTTTTTTATTTCAGTTCTTTTAGTTTTAATTTCTAGGCATGGGATGCACATATCTTATCCTATGTTTAGTTTATTTTTCAACGAGGAATTTATCTTGCATCTTGCATCTTTCTTCATCCAATTTTCCTCTAATACACAACAACAAGAGATATTCTTTTACACTATCTAGAAACATGTTTTGACATTTTGGACAACATGGTTATTTAAATATTTTTTCTAATATCACTTTCAGAAAATTACTTTGGAACAAATCCTCTTATTCCCCAACTCACTGGTTGACTAAAGACTCAATCCTAACACTATCAATCATGAAAATTTAGGACTTGATATTTTCTTGTAGAGGATCTTTCATCCTTTGGATTTGTGTTGATGGGTGTAAGTGACACACCGTCAATTGGAAGGTCAAATCTAGACTGGGGTTGTCTAATTAACCCAAGTCGTTTGGAATGAAATGACTCGATGGGCTTAATGGCTCCGTTGGCCAACTAAAGTCCCAAAAATAATAAAATAAATAAACTAATCTAAGGCTATGATACTAAGAATATTAAGCTTACTAATCAAAAGTGTCAAAATATAAACATAAATATGTACAAATGATTATAAACAATCTATATACAACTTGCAAGGTTTACTTGAAATCTTGCGGAATGGATGTTCTTAAAACTGTTTCTAAAAGAGATAAAGAAAGCACATACATTTTTATGTTTTCTTTTTGAAAGTATAAATATTTAAAACTAATAATACTAAGAAAATATAATTGAAATAATGATACATAAACAGTCGAAGCTAATTTATGCTATTCTCATTTCATTAATAAATAATTTATCTAAATAACAAGCAAACTAACCTGTAACTAATCGGTTAAATTGAGTTTATCTTCCTGTGTAATTCAAGCTCCTAATTGTCCTGCATGTGAGGGAAACCTGTGACAGAACAATGCTAATACTCCCAGAATAAATTCAAAGAAATGTTTGATGTGTTGGAGTGAGAATATAACAACAGAATGATAACTGTAAAAATCTGGTGATCTTATGATGATCAATAACTTAGAATGAAAGGAAACATAATTCAAAGTATTAATATTATCCATCATTTAATATCTAGAATAAATCAATAATAATCAAATGAAAAATTGATCACATATACAAAAATGGAATAACAAATTATGGAAAACATCTAAATATTAAACAATATGAAACATCATATGACGACGAGGCTAAAGCTAAACCGATCATAATAATATCTCATAAGACCGAGGTGATAGAATAACACAATGGAATAAGCATCACACAGGTCTAAAGCCAATGGTGAGTTTCTTCCCCATATCAGTTCTCAAAATCACATATCCATATTCTATCCCAACAAAAGTTGCCTTCACTACTAACAATGATCACTATTTAAACTAGTTTTGGATTAACAAACTCTTATCATGCAATATAGAGTGTAATCCCCCAAAAATAGATTGCTTTACAAAAATAGTACAATAAGAAACCATTCCTGTAGGAGTTGGTTTATCAAAATTTATTACATAATGACAAAGTTTTATCAAATAAAAGAAAGAAACTATTGAACTATACAACACATGATCCAAGATGGTTTCTCCTTGTAAATAGTACCATAGTTATCATTTTCCTGTAGATGAAAAAACAAAATTGATGTTTAGGAAGTAATACAAACTAACATTTAGAAATAGACTAGCTACAAAATCGTGAGATTATGTAGCTAGTCTTATATTAACAAAGAAAATCAAAATAAATCTTCCTGTTTGACTTTTATAACAAAATAAAATGAAAGCAAATCAAAACCACTTTACCATTCTAGAAATTAGACAGTGAGGGGTCAGATAGTTCTGAATTAATGATGGAATTAAAGTTGGTTGCATTTTTTTATTGTCAAACTATCGGATCTCTCAGGCCTTTTACTTGCCCGATCTGCTCATGCCTTTACCTCTTGATTTTCTCGTTCAAGCAAATAATTTCGAGAAGCCAGATGTTTTAACTATTCTTGTAAATATGGTATGTCCCTATAATAGCATTCTACCCAATCCAAACAATTATCATAGTGTATCGATGCTATAACAGGCCGAGATTGAGTGTACTCAATAATGGGTGCTTCGGTCCTTCCTATGGCTTGTTTCAAATCATGGACTATGCCAACAAAGTTCTCTTGGCCTTTTAGAAACAAAGGCAGTCTAGAAACAAAGTCGTATTTCATAGCTTAACCAACAGTTTCATTCCCGAGACACTGGTTATTCATATCTTCTCGTGCAAGGAAATCGTTGATCTTGTCGTCGGAAAAATGATCATCGACATTGATCACTGAGATCAATCTCAAATGATCTTGCTTTTGATTTCTCAGACTCCTGTATATTAATCGGCTATATCTCTTTTTGATAAAACTCAAATCTGAATTATCCCATTTCTTGATCTTACGATTTTTCTTAACAATAGGTTTGTCACTAAAGCCCTGATTTGGATCAATGGAAGGAGTAGGATAAACCTTCTCTTTTAATACATCCACTACCTCTTCTAATGATTTTCTGGGTGTGAAAATACATCATGGTTCTTTACCCAGGGGGGTTTGCAAAGCAACATAATTTGGCTCATTAAGCTCACAGTCATTATGTGAATCTAAATCTTGACTCTCGGTCACGGGGTTATCAAGATTAGGGTTTACATTTAAATGAAAAGGTGAGTTCACTGTGCTCTCGAGTAGGGAAAAATTGTTTTGACACAAGAAGTTTTCCCAAGTGTCCCCAATTTGAGATAGGTGCGATAGCAACGGAATTCTTATAAGCCCATGGTGAAAGAGGCTTGATAGAGGGTTCAATCTTTGTTTCTTATAACTTTTTGACATCTTATACAGGCTCATCAACAAATAGAAGGGCATGTTTAGCTTAAACCTTAGGAACAACATCAAAAGTCGGATGTGGTATAAAAATAATAAACCATACCTGCCCTCGCACATTATAAATTGTTTCAGAATCAAAAGAAGGTCATGCCATTGAGTGTTATAACCCTAATTTGCACCATACATGCTTACCTGGAATCAGGCCATCTCAGATAATTCTTTGCCAAAGCACTACTGAACAAATCTTTAAAAAACCTCTTTTATAAGGGCCCACAGTCCCTACTCCATTATTGCACGCGTGTACATGCTAGCTGACCTAAAACAACCCACATGGACTGACAAAAGCATGAAAAAAGGAAAGTTTCCGATGGAACACACAACTTTGGGTGAGTTAACTGAAACTCTCGACCATGCATGGCTGAGGGTTCATCCAAATACCTAGCTTCTTCTAGCCTATAAAAGAAGGGTTAGGGGTCCCATTTGGAAGAAGGAGAATAAGAGTAAAGAAACTTTGCCCAATTTCACATTCCCATTGTCCCAACCCTTTAGCCATCCTTGTGCAAAGAGAGATACAAAGCAAAGAAGTTGGAGGACATTTGAAGAAGATCTCAGGGTCATGATTCGGGGACTAGTGGCGGGTCTCGACATTGTAAGTTGATTCATTAAAGTTAATAATAAAGAAATGCTTTTCCCATTCCACTATATGAGTTCTTCATAGTTCAGTAAATATATGTTTGAATCTCTAACCCATTAGTCTATAGATAAAATGCATGTGTAGTTTGTTGTTTGTTTTGTATGCAGGTCAGCCTTGGGAGGAGAGCTGCAAACAAGAGATCAAGCATGAAAAAGGATCGACATCAACCATCCAGAACAAGGTATGTTGGTCTAACCATGTATTTGCTGAAAATAAATGGGGATTAGGTCTGGGGACGAAGGTAGAAAGTAGGTTTCTTTTGGTCATATCTGTATGCATAATATAATCCTATTTTCTAGTTCGTAGGGGGATTTCCCACCACAACAGAATTGGCGACCATACTGGGGAAGTCTCTAGGGTTCCTGGGAATATTTTTTGGGTAGTTTTAAAAGACTGGTTTTCTTTCCTGTTTTTTGAAGTTTTTGCAAAATTTGAGCTAGCAAAGAGTCTGGTTTTCCATACTATCTATCTCTGTTATTTGCTTGACTGTGTTTTTTAGAGATCCATAGAGGTACACGCGGCCTGCATAAGGTCTGCATGCATGTACCTGTGCCCTACTTTCTTACAGATCGCATGTAAATGCTAGCTGAAGAAGTAGCAGTAGCGTGTAGATTCTAAATTTTTTTTGAGGCAGTCATCCTCTTCCCTGTCAGAATCAGTCATTATCAGAGTTTTTTTGGACTTCTTTCTAAGTCTTGGTTGATTGCAGTCTCATCTCAGATTGGTTTGTTTTATGAATTTTTTCCTTACATTGGTTTCTTTTTCTATTAAAGAGAGTGTCTAAGCCTTCAAGATATCCTAGTTCTCAATATCAGTGGTCTCTTCCTGGTTTGGATTGTCTTTTTTTAGTTGTTTCAAAGTTTTAGAGATACACATGGCATGTATGAGGCCAACACGCATGTACACGCCCTCTGGCTCTACACAGCTCGCGTGCACACACTTGCTGTTGGATTGTCAGTAGTTTGCTTGTGTAGGATAGTTTTTGTTGAGGGTAAGGAAGTCATTCTTTCCCTTGACAAGAGTTATACCTCTCAAGTTTTTGAATCTCTGTGCTAACAGTCAGTAGCTTAGGGTTGATCTTAGCCTTGGCTTTCTTTTTTCATTTAAAAGTTGTCATTAAAATTTTTCTTTAGGGTTTTTAGACAAGTGTGAGAGTCCTTTTTTAAGTTGCTAGTGCATGATTTCTTGAAGTGATTCTTTGCGATCTGTGATTAGGCCAGAAGTTTTTTCTTGGTTTTTGACTTGTTGGTATTTTTCCTTTTTGCTTTATCAACATTCAAATAAAAAAAAAAATCTCTTTCATTTTCTTGTTTGGTTGAAAAGTGTGGTTTTGCATTAGTAGCCAGGGAAAAGTCTTTGCTTTCTTAAGTTCTTGATAGTTTACTTAGATCGTAAGTAGATCCTAGTCGAGAGAAATCCTTCTTTAAGTTTTTGGATTCAAAAGATCTTAGAAAATATAAAAAAAAATAAAATTTGAAAAGTTGTTAAAAATTTGCTTTAAGTAAAAGTTTTTGTTTCCAGCATTCTGTTCATTTTTTACTTTCGTCTTTCAAACATCATTAGTTTCACTTTAATATCCCTTGACATAATACAATCCATAAAATTAATGCTAAATCTAAAATTGATTAGAACTTTATGTTTGTAGGGCTAACCAACTAGTTCAGGATTAGGGCCTTGGATTAGGTTGGATAGGAAACTCTTCAAGGCCATTAAAATCAAACATTGGATTATGAGTTAGGGAGTGTCCAAGTCCAGTATCGTGAAATTTATCCGAGACCCCCCTCTAACACAGGGGATAAACACGAGGTCATGTGCAGAAAGGTAGCAGAGATAACCCCTCCAAAGATGGACCAATCGTAGTGGAGAACACATATAGAGGGCTTGTTTTGAGATTCTGTCGATTGCATTTGCCACGGGGCTTCTTGGGTCTCGAATCCGTTCGAGGTCCTCAGTTGTTTTCTAGACTACTTTCTTTCGATACCCTTGACATGTTTCAGGCTCAATACCCTGCTCATTGTGTTCTACCCGACTTTCGACTGTACCCACCTGGTGATTGTTTGTGCGCTGGCAACCTAGTTGCCTATATTTTTTAGGGACATACACAGGTGATTGTGGGGGTATACAGTGGTACCTAGGACAGACATCGGGCCACGCTTTACATAGTATACCCAGAGGGTGCTTCCATTTTCAAGTTTCACTTGCACCGGTAAGTTGCTCTAGTGTTGGTTGTTGTAACTGTTCTTCCAATTAATTTAGTGTTTTCCTGCATTATCTTATAGGGACTTTTTTAATGCGTGTTGTTTTTGAATGGTTAGACTACCCTAGTGTGTCTTTGATCTTCTCACATAGTGGAGGATCACAAGCTCCACTAGTCATGAAGGCTTCTTGTCGTACTGCCAGTTACATTGGAGCCACCCCCGCCACCATTAAGGAGAAAGCTAGACCAACAAGGGTCTTTTGAAGCGACCGGGTCACAAGAAATTATGCTTGATCAACATCCAAAGGAATCGACCATTTTGGAACTTGGAGCACAAGATTTTGTTCTGGTTGAAACCTCCACCACTAATCTTTCATTACCCACCATTGTAGTGATTCATCCTTACGAGTGCCAGACAATGTTGCACGCAACAATGGAAACAAATGTTGTTACTCCTTCTGGGAATTCTTCAATTCCCACAACGATTGTCACCATAGGAGAGTTTCCACCTCCTAACCCACCATCACCGGTATGAGCCACCATGGTATCAACTACCTCTACATCACACAGTGGTTCGATCCTGTCTCTGGTGGCAGCCACAACCCCTTTCACACCAAGTGTGACATGCCCTCCATTCTCATACGGGATGCGTAGCTCAGGTACAAGTCCTGTACTTTCCTACTCCACTTCACAAAATTCAGGTCTGGGGGTAGGGAGATATAACGCTCCTCTGCAAGGAAACATGGGGGGCACTCCTTCTCCTTTTAATGCTTTCCCTTATGGGGGAGGTCATATACCTCCTTCGTCCCCTTCACTCGGGGGCTCGCATCTGCAATCCGCGGGACCATCTGCACACCATAGTTTATTTGGAGCAGGAAGTCAAGGACCACCTTTGCATAATATGTCGGTAGGTTTGACATCATTTTATTTGTTCAATGTGTTTGGTAACAATGCCTTCTCTTCAGCTACTTTCCCAATCAGGGGCAACCTTGGTTTCAAAGAACCTATTCCTATGCAGGGTACTATTCCTGCACAGGGGGCACACCCAGGAACTTCTTCCATAGCAGGGCCTTGGAATTCTTGGCAGGGATCAGTTCCCTCGTCAGGAATGCCGATCTTGGGTAATTCGTTTCACAATCAATGGAATCCTGGACAAAACACTATGCCTATCCCCATGGGGCCAACATGGAGCAATCCTTCCCAAAGTGCTTCGAATGTAATGCATGCCCAACCATCTATGTCCTATTTTGGAAATTAGTCGATGATGTCTCCACATATGAAAAATCCATACGTTGGCCATGGCCATGGTTTCTACCAAAATTCGGGCCAGCAACTGAACTTTTCCTGGCAACCTGGTGCCAGTCAAACTCCATGCCCCTTTTTCCCAGGTTATCACCAACAACCCAAACTACCTTTCCTGACAACCTTGCATTTTCCAGACTTGACAAGGTTGTTGAATGACCCTATCTGTCACGATTCGTGTTGGCCTCCTATGCCAACGAAGTTGCCTTCAGACATCCCAAAGTTCGAAGCCAAGCCTAACGAAGATCCAAGAGATCATGTGACTACCTTCCATATTTGGTGCTCATCTAACTCATTGAAAGATGACTCCGTACAATTGCGATTGTTTCAACATAATCTCATTGGGAGTGCTGCGAAGTGGTACATTGAGCTCGATCGCTCAAGATACTCTTCCTTTGGTGAACTGGCGATGGATTTCCTTAACCATTTCAAGTTACCTGTGAGATACGACATTGGCACCGAATTGCTGGCCAATTTCTCACAAACAAAAGCGGACCATATCTCTGATCACATTCAAGAATGGAGATGCAGAAAGAGTTTAATTAAGGTACCAGTCCCACCAGCATTCCTGCTCGAGTGGTTTCTTAAATATTTTGTCCCACAGTTGTCCAAAGACATCGCGACATCGAGAATATTTTCCGAAGAAGACACCATCATGAGAGCTCAACAACTTGAGCTAATATATTCTCAGTCCAGTTTATTATACGAGATCTTGCCAGACGCACCACGCTCAATACTTGATAAAACTAGATAGAGAGCTGGACCACATGTCGATGGTATTGTTGGTTCAACACAAACAAAGCCCACTAAGAAACTAACAACTCAGTTGCAACAATTGTCTATACAACACACAGCGGCCAACCAAACTACTTCTTTGGCTACTCCCCCTACCAAAACGTCAGATGTACACACAGTGCAATCGATTAATCCAAAGGCTACCCAATAGCCTAAAGGAAAGAAAAAACAATGAAAGAAGGGTAAGGGGGATAAGAAAAACACCAATAATGCTGGTGGGGGAAATAATGAGAAATGGAAGGCGAGGTATCCATGCAACCTTTGCGCGGAAGACCAACCGACCCACCTTTGTCCCTAGCTTGCAGAGGCCCAAACGTTTGTGACACAACAACAACCTGCTATGTTAGCTAGTCCATTCCAACATGGGCAAAATCTAACACAGGCCTCTCGGTGCGAAGTCGCTACCCTCACGGTCCGATCGCTCCCACCAGGACCTTCTCTCACATAGGCCCGAAGAGTTAAACAGCTCTTCCAACTCCCCTCGGGAGATCTCCCTACCCACAGCTCTCCTTCGACGATCTCCCCTTGTCTTCTCGGGAGATCAGGTTTCACAGTATCGCGAAACTCGCAAACACAATTCTTATGCAATTCAAAACTCTGAACCCCGATGGGTCAAAGGTCAACGTTCTCATGCCTGTCGGGGATTTCCCTTTCGGGATGTCGCTACTCGCGATATCAACGCTCTGAACTCCCAAACCCCGAGTATTGATGTACCGATTCCCCGATACAGTGCCACCTATATTCCCCTAGCTTCCGGGGTCCCACGTTGCCACATCACCTTCGGGATTTCATGGATCATAGATCCGTCCTACAAGAGTTCTCGCTGGTCGAGAACCCCGGTTCTCCGAAACCCGATATGATGGGATCTTATGCCACCTGTCCTCCTGACGATCGACGGCTCTCGTTAGTTCAGGAAATCGCTAATCGCGATTTCAGCGAGTATAAAACTCTCACCACCGTGAACTCTGATATGTCGAATCCCGATGGCCCGTTCCCTCCTTGCGCCTAAGGGTTAACTTCTGTGCCACTTCTCTTAGATCAGACGATCAGAGGGATTTCGCAATTCTGCTCGGTAAATCCTAGGCGTCAATTCCTCCTCCCTTGAGGAATCCTTTGCTGCTCCAAAGCTCCGTTTTTTGTTCGAGCCTCTCCTGGGTTTGTTTCCACAGCTTTCACGAAGGAACTATCCCTCCTGAGCTTAATTTCTCCCACTCCTTCAACTGAAGGTTTGCGTACTCCTTGCGCTCGACGTCCAATCACTCTCTAAGTGTTGGATCTTCTGGACTCTGTGCACTTCTGGCAACAGTAATCCACACCTTCCTTTCCTCAGACAAACTACTGAGACTCCACCCTTGGCCTGCACTTCCCCTGCATGGCTCTAATAACCCAATTCAACTCTGGGCAGATGAGAATAAGAGCTCAACTGTCTGGCCTCATCAACGCACTCTATGTGGATGAACTCCACTGCACTCTATGCAGGAATCTCCTGGCTCAGATAGAGAAACAATTGAAACTCATTCTCCTCTCTCTCACAGATTTCAATTCAACTATGAAACCACATACGCAACATATCAAAGTAAATGCATGATAGAAAGAAAACATCGATGAGCATAATATCACCACAGAGAAACAACACAAACCATGAAAGTGAATCCAAGACTTCCTTCTATTAATTCAATCTGTACATGGGTGTTCTTCACCAGTTCTCTGCTCTTCTCTTCTCTTCTGAATGCTTGATGATAATACAATGATACAAAGGAGGGTGCCTATATTCCGTTTTCCCTCTCGAATTCTCTATCTATCAAATCTACAATAAATTCCTATCTAACAACATTAAATCTAATAAATGCCTTCCTATCTATAATACAATACAAGTGCGCTTCATTACATTAACTCATTAATGCTTGGCGCAACAAATATCAAGGTAAGATTCAAAAAGAAGTTTGTTGGCTTGTCCAACTGTCTTTTCCTGCTCCACACGCTGGCTCGCTTGATGAGTGAGCGATGCTCCTACATCATACTCCTCGGCTCGAAAGATTTCATGGGCTCCTGTCCATGAGCTCCTACACGGTGTGCCCATGCTTCTGTATAACTGCCTCTGTTTCCCAGCTGGTATCCTCCACTGGGTGATTCTTCCACTTCACCAGGTACTCAAAATACTACTTCCGCATGGTCTTCCTGCCTACTCTTTTATCCAGTATGCACTCCATCTGTGGCTTTTCTGCTGTCGGCATCTTCTTCTGCCACTGGATTTCTGGTTCCTCAGTCCCAGTGTTTGCTTCTCCAACTCTGTAGGGGTATAAATCCGAAATGTTAAAGATCAGAGATATACCGATGCCAACCGGCAACTCAATCTCGTAGGCATTCTCCCCGAATTTCTTCAGGACTTTGCATGGCCCGATTTTCTTCATCTTGAGTTTGTTATATTTTCCCCTTGGGAACCTTTCCTTCCTCAGGTGTGCGAGAACCATGTCGCCAAATTCGAACTGAATTTGTCTCTTCCGCTGATCGGCTCTGCGCTTATACTCTTGATTTGCATCCATCATTCGCTGCTTCACCTTTGTGTGAAGTTCCTCCATCGCTTCAACGAATTCTTCAGCGCTTGCGCTGCTAGTTTCAGCCTGTCCTGACTCCCTGAGCTCAGAAACTCCTCTTGGCTGTGTCCCATATAAAATCTGGAACAAACTTTTCCATGTACTTCGATTCACCGAATCGTTGTACGCAAAATCCGCTTGTGGTAATATCTGGTCCCAACTACTGTGGTGCTCTGTCACCAAGCTTCTCAACAGATCTCCCAGACTTTTGTTGACTACTTCGGTCTACCCATCCATCTGCGGATGGTAAGTTGAACTAAATTCCAGATTAGTTCCCAGCTTCTTCCATAGTGTCCTCCAAAAATGACCTATGAATTTGGTATCCCTGTCCGAGACTATGCTTCTCGGCAATCCATGCAATCTGACAATTTCTTTGAAAAACAAGTTTGCGATTTGGGTCGCATCGCTGGTCTTCTGACACAGAATGAAATGTGCCATCTTCAAAAACCTATGCACCACCACAAATATGGAATCAACTCCTCTTTGCTATCTCGGCAAACCCAAAACAAAATCCATACTGATCGCCTCTCATGGCCTCTCAGGTATGGGCAATGGCTGATATAACCCATCATTCTGCCTTCGGCCCTTCGAATGTTGACATATCCGAAACCTGTCAACAAAACTTTTTACATCTGTTCGCATGCCTGGCCAATAATATGATTCGCTCAGCTTCGCGAACGTCTTGTCATGTCCAAAATGACCTTCTAAGCCTCCACTATGCTTTTCCTTCACCAAATTCTCCCTCATGGAGCAATTTGGAATGCACAATTGATTGCCTCTGAACAACAATCCTTCCTGGATCAAGTAATCTATCCACGGGCTCCGATCCCTGAGAACTGGATTCTCAACTGCCTCATATGCCTCCCCAAAATCCGCATCACCTGCATACATATCTTTGAGGTTCTCAAAACCCAAAGTCTTGACTCCAAACTCCTGCAGCAACAAACATTTCCTGCTCAAAGCATCAACCACTTTGTTAGCAGTTCCTGAAATGTGTTTGATCACAAACGTGAAATTCTGCATGTACTCTACCCATTTTTCATGCTTCTGGTTCAACTTATCATGTTGACTCACGAACTGCAATGCATGATTATCACTGTATAATACAAATTCCTTGGGTATCAAGTAATTCCTCCACTTCTTCAATGCCTGTATGATGGCATAAAACTCTTTATCATATGTGGAGTACTTCAGCTTTGCATCATCCAACTTCTCACTGAAATATGCCACTGGTCTATCATCCTGACTCAAGACTCCTCCTACGGCATATCCGCTGGCGTCACACTTCACTTGAAATGTTTTCTGGAAATCAGGCAACACCAGGATTGGTTTCTCTGTTATCTTCCGCTTCAACAGATTGAAGCTCCTCTCAGCCTCTGTTGTCCAATGAAAAACGTTATGTCGTTTTTTCACGGTGTCCATCATTGTTGCGCTAATCCCACTGAAATTTCGAATGAATTTTCTGTAGAAACTAGCCAGTCCATGGAAACTTCTCACCTCGAAAACATTTCTCGGTGATGGCCAATTCTTTATCACTTCCACTTTCTCAGGATCCATTTTCAACTCATTCGCTGAGATAACAAAGCCCAGATAAATGAGCTCTGTCTTCATGAAGGAACACTTCTTCATGTTGACCAACAGCTTCTCCTGTTGCAATCTTCTCATCACAATAGCCAAATGTTTTAAATGTTCAGCCTTGGTCTTGCTGAAAATCAATATGTCGTCCAAATACACGACCACGAATTTGCCAATGAATTCCCGCAGGACTTCATTCATCAGCCTCATAAAGGTGCTTGGCGCATTTGTCAAACCAAACGGCATGACCAACCATTCGTACAAACCCTCATTTGTTTTGAATGTTGTTTTCCATTCATCTCCCTCTCTCATCCGGATCTGGTGATATCCTCTCTTGAGATCAATCTTCGAAAAATAATTTGCCCCACTCAGGCAATCCATCAGATCATCCATTCTCAGCAGTGGAAATCTGTATCTGATGGTGATTTTGTTTATCACTTTGGAGTCTGTACACATTCTCCAGCCTCCATCCTTTTTCGGACTTAGTACTGTCGGAACAACACACAGACTTAGACTCTCCCTGACCAGTCCTTTGTCCAACAGATCCTGTACCTGCCTTTTGACTTCCTCATTCTCCTGAGGTGTCAATCTATACGCAGCTTTGTTCGGCAAGCTTGCTCCTGGTATGAGGTCAATATGGTGACTCACACTCCTCATCGGTGGCAACGAACGAGGTAGTTCGTCCATGATGATATCAGCGAAATCTCCCAGCAGTTCCTAAATCTCGTCTGGTAAATCGTCCACTCTTGTGCTTGTCAGGACAATTCTCGGCTTCCTGACAACAAAGAATTGTGGATCTTCGTTCTTCTCTATCTCTGTGAGAAGTTCCTTCCCACTCATGAGAAGTATGGTGTTGTTTACTTACGGATTCACTTATTTATCTTTTATCGGAAGCAATGTGTGTGTTTTCCCATCCTTCTCCAAGGTGTATGTGTTCATCCTCCCATCATGAACCACATTTTGGTCACACTGCCATGGTCTACCCAATAATACATGACAGACATCCATGGGAATGACATCGCACAAGATTTTATCTCTATATTCACCCATTTTAAATTCAACCAAGCATTGTTTCGTAACACTTACCTGGTGTCCTTTCTGCAACCATGACACTTTATATGGACTCGGGTGATTGGTTGTCTCCAGCTCCAGCTTTTCCACCATCTCGGTAGAAACGAGATTATCAGTGCTTCTGCTGTCCACGATGACCTTGCATTTCTAGCCCTTGGTCTTGCAAGTCATTCTGAACAGTCTGGTCCTCTGAGCTGTGTCCTCCACCTCTTTCTTGGGTGTCAAGAGAACTTTGTGTACCGTCAGTGACTTCCCACTTCCGGTGTCTTCATCCTCAACATCACGCCTCTGCGCCTCTGTGATGTGAGATTCTCCTCTATCCATCTTCCTGTCTGGACAATCCATGGCTTTATGTCCATCTTTTCCACATGTAAAACATGTGATGATTCCTCCACGACCTCTTCCTCGACCTCTGGTACATGGAAGAGTGTTTGCATCAGCATAATCACCTCCCTGATCAGTCTGTTGCCTCCTCGGTTCAACATATGGCTGCCTCGGTTGTGAGGTTCCACCTCTTTCAACCTTACCCTGAGGTCTCTGCCATTCCTCCTTGGGCTTCTGAGTTCTATCTTGGGCAATTGCCTTGCCTCTAGGCTGACTCCTCCCTCTCCCTCACTGTCCTTGCTTGCGATTAAGCTTCTCTTCGGCTTTCAGAGCCATCTGGTACACATCCTCAACTGTTCGGATGGTAACCATGCTCAATTCATCCTGAATGTCATACCTCAAGCCATTCAGGTATCTCACCACCTTCTCATCATCGCTCTCCCGATGACATGCTCTGATATTGAGCCTGTAAAAATCTTCAGTGTACTCCTTCACCGTCATCAATTTCTGTCTCAGGTTCTGCATTCGCCTGAAAAGAGTGATCTGGTAATCTCTGGGGATGAATTTCGCATTCATCTTGGCGATCATCCTATCCCAGCTCTTAATTTTCTGTTTTCCTTTGCAGCGCCTATCAGCCTGCAACTCATCCCACCATAAGGTTGCATGTCCTTTCAAATTAGTAACATCGTGCCTTACCTTCTTGTCCTCTTCGATATCCTCATAATCGAAGTAGGTGTCGAGTGCTCGGATCCAATCCAGCAACTCCTCTGCATTTAGACTCCCCTCATAGACGGGAATGTCCATGTTTGTCTTTGAGCTCATCCTGGCGATAGCTCTTATCAGTCGCTTTGTTGAGGCGTCCTCTGCTGAGACCTCTTCTGCATCGTGTCCAGCTTCCTCTTCTACCTCGAAATCACTGAACTCTACTGCACCAGCTCCGCGTCTCTGCGCAGTCTCCATCTCCTCAAGCCTAGATCGAAGATCTCTCATATGGCGTTCCATCTCTGGATTCCCTGCTGGTCTACCCCTTCTTCGGGCGTCCCTGTATTCTTGATCAGGTGACTGTCTCTCTCTTCTCAGCGGCATGGTGTACTTCTGTCTCTGCTACAGAAAGCAAAGATGTCCCCGCTCTGATACCACTTGGTGTGAAGTCGCTACCCTCATGGTCCGACCGATCCCACAAGGACCTTCTCTCACATAGGCCCAAAGAGTTAAAGAGCTCTTCCAACTCACCTCGGGATATCTCTCTACCCACAGCTCTCCTTCAATGATCTCCCCTTGGCTTCTCGGGAGATCGGGTTTCACGGTATCGCGAAACTCGCAAACACAGTTCTTATGCAATTCAAAACTCCAAACCCCGATGGGTCAAAGTTCAACGTTCTCACTCCTATTGGGTATTTCCCTTTCGGGATATCGCTACTCGCGATATCAACGCTCTGAACTCCCAAACCCCGAGTATCGATGTATCGATTCCCCGATACATCGCCACCTATATTCCCCTAGCTTTCGGGGTCCCACGTTGCCACGTCACCTTCAGAATTTCGTGGATCACAGATCCATCCTACAAGAGTTCCTGCTGGTCGAGAACCCCAGTTCTTCGAACCCCAATATGATGGGATCTTGTGCCACCCGTCCTCCTGACGATCGACGGCTCCCGTTAGTTCAGGAAATCGCTAATTGCGATTTCAGCGAGTATAAAACTCTCACCACCGTGAAATATAATATGTCGAATCCCGATGGCCCGTTCCCTCCTTGCGCCTAAGGGTTAACTTCTGCGCCACTTCTCTTAGATCGGACGATCGGCGGGATTTCGCAATTCTGCTCGGTAAATCCTAGGCGTCAATTCCTCCTCCCTTGAAGAATCCTTTCCTGCTCCAAAGCTCCGTTTTCTGTTCGAGCCTCTCCTGGGTTTGTTTCCACAGCTTTCACGAAGGAACTATCCCTCCTGAGCTTAATTTCTCCCACTCCAACTGAAGGTTTGCGTACTCCTTGCGCTCAGCGTCCAATCACTCTCTAAGTGTTGGATCTTCTGGACTCTGTGCACTTCCGACAACAATAATCCCCGCCTTCCTTTCCTCAGACAAACTACTGAGACTCCACCCTTGGCTTGCACTTCCCCTGCACGGCTCTAATAACCCAATTCAACTCTGGGCAGATGAGAATAAGAGCTCAACTGTCTGGCCTCATCAACGCACTCTATGCGGATGAACTCCACTGCACTCTATGCAGGAATCTCCTGGCTCAGATAGAGAAACAATTGAAACTCATTCTCCTCTCTCTCACAGATTTCAATTCAACTATGAAACCACATACGCAACATATCAAAGCAAATGCATGACAGAAAGCAAACATCGATGAGCATAATATCACCACAGAGAAACAACACAAACCATGAAAGTGAATCCAAGACTTCCTTCTATTAATTCAATCTGTACATGGGTGTTCTTCACCAGTTCTCTTCTCTGCTCTTCTCTTCTGAATGCTTGATGATAATACAATGATACAAAGGAGGGTGCCTATATTCCGTTTGCCCTCTCGAATTCTCTATCTATCAAATCTACAATAAATTCCTATCTAACAACATTAAATTTAATAAATGCCTTCCTATCTATAATACAATACAAGTGTGCTTCATTACATTAACTCATTAATGCTTGGCGCAACAAATATCAAGGTAAGATTCAAAAAGAAGTTTGCTGGCTTGTCCAACTGTCTTTTCCTTCTCCACGCGTTGGCTCACTTGATGAGTGAGCGATGCTCCTGCATCACCTCTGCAAGCATGGAAGGGGGAAACCAAGGACCCTCTCCACCTACGAAAAACCCCGCATCCGTGAACGTATATATGATGAGGAGTGATGCTTTTATATCGACTAGAGCGCATGACTATAGTAAACCAAGAACTTCTGAGAAGGGTAAAGAAGCTGAACTCCCATCTCTTCCTCTACAGATTGAGAAGACGTTGGGCGAAACAATGACACACATTCCCAAAGGTTCATTCAAAAAATATTCTCATATCCCAAACACAAGGGCCGTCCAAAATTGCTCTGTGGTGGAAGATTTATCACAAACCCCTTCTGCAATGTCTGCTTTGGAGGTCCTCCAAAGCTGCCCTTCCTAGAGTAAAGCCTTGTTAACCGATTTAGGATCTACCAAGACTTGTAATTTGGGTACAATCATGTTGGATACAACTGACTTAAAACCTCATCTTCCTTACCATGTAGCGTTTTAGATAGTAGTGGCTTATCCCACGAAAACGTTTACTCAGAATATCTTTCGCACGGTGGTGGATGAGGGCGCCTTGACATGCATTATGTCATTGGCATGCTGGAAGGCCGTTGGCCATCCTATTTTGTCTCCGTCACCTACTCTCCTCACCTCTTTCGACGGTCGTTCGTTTCGACCACATGGTATTGTTCCTTCTTTCCCCATACAGTTAGGAGGGAAGACCGTGTGTGTCAAAGTAGAGGTAGTCGATGCTCCCCTTGACTATAACCTCTTGTTAGGAAGGAGTTGGACTTATGCCATGCAAGCAGTGGTTGCTACAGTTTTCTGGGTCTTGTTGTTTCCACACGAGGGCCATATAGTGACCATTGATCAATTGTTTTTCTCTAGACCTGACCCTTCATTGGGGGCATCCACGGTCCCGATGATCGATAATCCTCAACCAGGTGTAGTCAACGTAGGGGTTGGTTTGTGCCCATATTTAATGGGTACCTTCGATTACCTGCCCCCTCAAGGCGATATCAAGTTTATATCCAATCACCATAAGGTTGAAATTTTTCAAGTTTCGTCGTTCCGCACGACTTACTTCGACGATCCGTGGATACTTCCTTCCCCATCAGCCACAATGGATGGGACAGGGCACCTGGACATGTCCATGCCCTTGTCCGCAACTGAAGTAGCATACTCTTTAGTCCAACAAGCTTCAACCAACATTGATCCAAGTCCCGCACAAGAGTTCGATCCATTTCTGGAGCCTATTTTGGCTCAGGGTTTTCTTTCTCACACTGATTCATTAGACTTAGTCTTGCCCACTGATGAAGCTATAATTGAGGCAATGACTAGTCCGGACAAAACTTGGGAAGATCTTCATCAGAGATCATACTTCCTCCTAGCGTTAAGTAGAATTGAAGCTGGAGAATTCACCTTGACTATGATGGGAGATACGTCTTGTCCCATTAATCCCTTAGCTACACACAAGGTCTATGTTGAGGGTAATATGGAAACTATCGCTAAAACCTTACCAATCAATATCTCCTGAACCCTAGCGTCATGGAGAATGTTTTCGTCAAAGCTGACTGCTCCCTCGGATAGATTCAAAAATAAACAAATCTTTTTAAAGAATTCCACGGCGTTTTTGCCTAGTCTTACGAGGAAATGCCAGGCATCGATCCAAAAATAGTTGAACATGAAATCACAACGTATCTAGATGCCAAGCCTGTCTGGTAGAAGCTTCATCCAATTAACCCCAAGAAAGTAGAAACCATTAAGGTTGAGGTTGAGAAACTGCTAAAATATGGTTTTATCTATCCTATCCATTTGACCCAATGGGTGTCAAACCCCATGCCAGTCAATAAAAAATAAGGCACAATTCGTGTATGTATAGACTTTCATGATTTGAACAAGGCTTGTCCCAAAGATAATTTTCCCACACCATTCATCGACCAGATAATTGATGAATGTGGGGGTTGTGAGGCCTTCTCTTTCATGGACGTTTTTTCGGGATATAACCAAATACAAATCAAACCTGAAGACCAGGACAAAACGACATTCATCTGTCCATGGGGTACATTCACGTATCGTAAGATGCCTTTTGGTCTCAAAAATGATGGAGCCACCTTTCAACGGGCCATGTATTTTTCTTTCCATGAACTCAAGCATATAGTCGAGGCCTATTTAGATGATTTAACATCTCGATCTCGCAAGAGAACAGATCATCCCCCACACCTCCGACTTATCTTCGAGTGTTGTCACTACTTCCAGATTCGATTGAACCCAAACAAGTGCAGATTTTGTGTAACATCAAGATGATTGTTAGGTTTCATAGTGTCAAAAACAGGGATCATGGTCGATCCTCTCAAGGTTGAGGCAATAATTCAGTTGCCCCCCCCATGCACAATCCTTCAACTTCAGAGTCTCCAGGGAAAAGTGGATTTTCTAAGATGATTTATCGCTAACTATGCCAAGATCACCAAGGGATTTATGCACTTACTTAAAAAAGACGTTCCCTTTTATTAGGATGATGCTTCTCAATGCTCTTTCACCGCATTGAAACATGCACTCACAACCGCCCCTTTGCTCCGACCACCTAACTATAACAAGGATTTCTTATTATATCTGGCTGTAGAAAAGTCAATGATTGGCATGGTCTTAGTTCAGGAAGATGACTTGTTCTTAGAATATGTCATCTATTACTTGAGTTGATGCCTCATAGGACCAGAACTCAATTATTCTCATATCGAAAAACTTGCGTTGGTAGCGGTCCATGATGTTCAATGACTCTGTCATTATGTTATGTTTCGTAAGACCACCGTCATTGCTGTCGTGAATCCATTTCAGTACATGTTGACATGACGGGTAATAGGTGGAAATATTAGTATATGGATAGTCATCCTCCAGGAGTTTGACTTAGATTTCATTTCAGCAAAATCCAAAAAGTCACTGGTCTTCGCAGAACTTATTTCAGAACTTCTGGTTGAGTCAGGTGCTCTTGTGCCCAAAGAGTTGCCTATCAGAGGAGATATGTTTTTGATCACCTCTTCGGATCCTTGGTATGGAGATATACTTATCTATCTCCAGACTTTGAAGTGCCCCACCACTTCTTCTCGTGATGAGTGTCGATGCATACGCCATCAAGCTAAGAATTATCTCATACTCGATGATACATTGTATCAGAGAGGTGTAGACTGCATCCTATGCCGATGTCTCATTCACGATGAAGCAGTTATCGTGCTTAACGATTTCCATACCAGAGCTTGTGGCGGTCATTTGTCTGGGTTGGAAACAACCCAAAAGATTCTACGAGAAGGTTACTTCTGGCCGACACTTATCAAAGATTGTATCGAATCAGTCAAGAAGTGCCATCCATGCCAAATCTTCTCTCGGAAGATGAGAGCACATCCTGCTCCCATGTTTCCTGTCATCACAGTTGGTCCCTTCACCAAGTGGGGGATTGATTACACTACATGAAACCCTCCTTTAGCAAGGGCGAACCACTATATCATCGTAGTTGTATACTACTTCATGAAGTGGGTTTAGGCTATGCCAATGTTTAAAGATGATGGAGAGACTGCAACTCTTTTTTTATTCAACCAGATAATAGCAAGGTTCGGTGTCCTGAGGGAGATTGTCACTGACCATGGCAATCACTTTCAGAACCAGATGATGAACAAGCTAAAGTCAAAGCTTGGGTTATGGAAGGAACAATCGTCACCCTACTACCCCCAAGCAAATGGTCATGTGGAAGCTGTGAACAAAACTCTTAAGACCATTCTACAGCGAACGATCAACTCCACCAAGTCAAATTGGCATTTGATGTTATACTCGACATTATGGGCTTACCGAACATTTGTTAAGAATGAAACCAATTTCTCACCTTTCCAACTCATTTATGGGCTAGAGTTAGTCTTGCCTATCGAATGTCAGATCCTGTCTCTAAAGTTGGTAGTACAGTTATTTCCACACACTTCTCCACTTGAAGAATGGTTAGTATACCTTGAGTAGCTCAATGAGCAGAGTCATGATGCGGCCTTGTCCAACGAGGCTCATAAACATAAGGTCAAGTGTCAGTATGATAGGTTCGTTCGTCCTCAGATTTTCTCTGAAGGTGACCTTGTCCTGTTCTATGACCAAGATAAGGACCCCCTAGGGGCAGGAAAGTTCAAACCCATGTGGTTCAGACCTTTCATCATAAAAGAGGTTTTAAAAAAGGGTGCTTATCATCTGGTTGACTTTGAAGGGAGTTCTTTGGTGGAGCCTAGAAATGGTCTCTACCTCAAGAAGTATTACTCATAGGCAGGTCACCGTGGGTAACTTTTTGTAACATATGTATAGTCTTTGTACTATTACTTTTTAGTTTATTTTAGTGTTATGGATGTATCGTTGATGTTATATTTCATCACTGTGGCATATGTAAAGTGATTCCGAGGTGTTCATTAGGTATGCATATGGTGCTAGTTGGCACACTCGGAGGCTTGCCTCCGCAGCTTGGGTAATCTTTACACCTCAAGGCTAGTTATTATCTTCCGGACGTATATTCTTAGGTGAGACCAAAAATAATGTCGCCGAGTATAGTGCAGTTATTGAGTTTCTTCGTGATGCTTTGTCATTGGGTATCTCTCATCTCTAGGTCTATCTTGATGCTCAACTGATTGTGTCTCAGTTAAACAGAGTATACCAGGTTCATGATCCAACTTTACACTGACGATTCCTTAGGGTACGTCTCTTAGAACGAAACTTTTATTATATTACATATTTTCATGTTCCTAGGAGATTGAATCAAGTTACAGATACTCTAGCTAATCAAATTTTATATTGGCATCTTGCACACATATGAAAGAACATTCACATAAACATGTAAATACATTTTTTTCACACATGATCCATAAGACACAAAATACAAAAAGAAACCATATATAATATCATAAAGTAACCAAAGTACACAGATGGACGCAAGCGCCTCAAAAATAGGACCAATAACAAGTCACGGGGCTTATGCCCTCAAAAAATATATACAAGTAGTGCTCGTGGCACGTAAAAATGTCTAGCTAAAGTCAAGGCCTGTGGGCCCTATTATACTGATCCACAACATTGGCTAAACGTCGAAACAACCGGACCCACGTCTGTGGTGCCCCCACTACATGAGGCTGCATAGATGGTGGCAGGTCCTCAATCTCTGCCATCAGGACTGTGCGAGTGAGTGCAATAAAGTTCTGCTCAACTCATATCAATACCCTCTCAGCCTCCCTGGCTGGAAGATCTCCTGCTACTGTTGGTCCCCCTGAGGTGGCAGGTGTAGTCCCTGGCCGAGGATGATGCTTGTTCCTCACATAGTCAACGGGTCACACTGGTCCCACATCTGCACACAACGAACACATATCCATCAAATACTCTGGTATAAAAAAAAATGACATATATAACAAAACAACAAAAAAAATTACATATGTTTAACAAAATAAAAAACAACAAAGGTGGGGACTTACCCATCTCCCCTCGCTCCTCACCAGGAGGTACTGGTATCTCATGGTCTCTCAAAACGTCAATCCCAGCATAGGGGTAATCCTCTATAACTGGGATCTGTCACGACAACCACGTGAAGAAGTCATCGCCGAAGGACTCATTGGTCCTTCTGCCACCCTGTCGCGACAATAATACTGCCCATCTACACAAAGCAGGAAGAGAGGCCTGATGTCCTTGTACCACTACTCGGGGACTAAAACTCGGAACTCTCTCAAAAAAGAACGAGCACAGAATGGTCCCGAACCCGAAGTTCCTCTTTGTCTGCAAATGGTAATCTGTCAACTGCCTCTTCATACACTCAAGCAATGTAGTACTCCAATAAAAAAATTGTTCATTTAAGCACTGGACTGCACAGTTCATCTGTGCACAGGATGCCTAATGTAGAGCCGCAGAACCAGTGTTTCACCCAATAAGCAACACTATCGCCTGCAACGATAAGTCAGTGATCTTGCTTATAGGCACCTGCGAGCTCGAGCAGTCTGTATCAGCTGCACAATATAGACCTATCAATTCCGCTATGTTATGCAGCCCCGAAGGAAAAGTCCGAAAATTGATTAGTTCCCCTCTCCTAGAGAGGTTAGTGAAAAAGTAAATGTCCTCAGTTGTGGGCACCAGTGACTACCCCTCTAACATGAATGCCTCTGCATCTGGATGCCAGTAATCAACCAAGGCATTCAGTAGCCTAGGTTGTGCCCGCATAAAAAGACATAGGAAAAACTTGAGTAACCTACATTGCATCAAAGTAGCCATAGCATTGGGGTCTTCCCCAACCAACTCACTAACCTCTTCATGCTCTCTTTCTCTCTAGTGGACATACATCCTGCAAAACACCAAGGTTTAGGAGGGTTAACCCTTGATTTTTAATCCTTTTTCATTCAATAAGGGGGTTCACGCGGGTTGTAATGGTGACAGTCATGTGTACACGCGTGCAAACTTTACTCTACCCGAATGTACATGTGGAATGTCCTGAGATAGCCCGCGTGGACCTAGGGCTGACCTTTTAAAGGTCGATGCCCCCCTAAAAAATGAAATCCAATGCAAAAATAAAGACTTAAAATGCAAGATAAGAGAGTTTGTACTTACTTGGTCTAGACATAAGTTCGTTTCATCCACTGTAGCTCCCAGAATCACCGCTTTTGACAAAGGGGGTCTTTTGGCGTCAGATTCAATTTCCAAATCAACAATGGTGATAATGAGTTGCTAGCTTCTATTTATAGACTTTTTGGCCTCTTTTTGTCACTTTTTTGGCCTCCCTTATCATTTTATTTATACCAAAAACCATTTAGAGTGATTCAAGAGTTGCATGGGAGGGATATGATTGGGTATTGGGACATTTTTTTGGAGTTTTGGGTAATTTTTGACGGTCCATGAAATTGTTTTCTGAGGATCAACTTGAGCATTTAGGTCAGGTTTATACCCTAAATTTTGTATCTCCTTGGTCTATTTCCTTTGCCATAGGATCGACCCCATCAAGTTGTGACACAAAACCATCATATTTTCTTTAGAAGTGTCACGACTTGGTGGTAGAGCTTACCGGAACATGGATGCCCTAGGTAGATCCTGGTTGCATTATGGTATCTATGCTGTCTTTAATCACTGTAGGCTAAAGAGTCCTTGTAGTTTTTCCTGATTACGAGTTTGAGCCTCATTTGCACGATTCCTTTTCGCTCTAACCTCACCCTCAGAACTCCCAAAAGATATAACGGGTCTTCTTTTAAGCCCTTTTCAGACCCTCTAAACATGAAAATATTGTCGAACGATCTTGTGGCCTTTCACGCTCGTTAAATTGAAATTTGAATTCACGTCTGTCTGGCGGTGGTTTACCCCTTTTTCGGTCCAGACAGTCAAGTGTACGAACAAAAGTATACTCTATGGAAATTCAGTTCTTTAGAAGAGTACTCTTCGGTATAATTTTATCCCTTTTTCGGGCGTGAGGGACTAAACTTACGAAAAAGGAACCCCCATGGAGTCCATAGTTAAGCTCTTTTCAGACTCCCTAAAATTGAAAATATCGTCGAGTGACCTTATTCTTTCACACTCGTTAAACTGGTCCAGAAGAACATTCCTGGTGGAGTCCATAGTTAAGATTTTTTCAGACTCCTTAAAAATGAAAAAATGGCTGAGTGATCTTGTCCTTATCACACTTATTAAAATGGTTTTGAATAGACGTCTTGTCAGTGCTAGTTTAACCCTTGTTCGAACCGACTAGACTATATTCGAAAAAGGTACCCCAATGGAGTCTCCTTTTATGTTTTTTCAAACTCTCTAAATATGAAAAACCACCAAGCTTACCTTCTCTGGGCTCGTTAAACTTACATCGAAGGACGTTACCAGTGTGTGTTTTGTTAACCGCATTTGCATACCTTATACACCAACCTTGTAGCACTTTTCTTCTGCGTCTTAACACCCTTGGCCCCCGGAGGATTTTTCCCGAGTATAATTATTTTGAACATCAGTCTTGTCCTTGTGCCTTGAACTTGTATGTTTGTAACACTCGTTCCTCTATTGTAACGTAACATTCCTTTATTATTTTTCCCAAAATTATTGAAAAAGAAAAAAAAAATCAAATATACCCCAAAAAGAGGAAGGGAAAAGTATTTTCTTTATTGGCAGCATAATGAGTCGCCCTTGGATAAAGCACATTTGTCCGTTTGTACGTCAAACTATGGGATGTAATACGACCTTAGGAAGTTTTTCTCGCTACATAGAGTTGTGTCCTCCTCCGTTTGGTTATGCTTCCAAACATATGGAGAGTTTGCGTTGCCTCCTGCTTCATAAACTTATGATTAATGCCATGGTACCTAAGTCTCATCATTTTTCATGCTGTTGTCCAAGGGAAGTTTCTACCAAGCCTGAGTCAACCCCTCTGCAATTTGTCTCTTGCCCTCATACTTGGCCATCCTGAACGTCCAATCAAGTCTTTGTTTGAAATCAATGAAGCCTTTAGTTTGATCATCAAGATTCTCTAGTCCATGACCGACGAGTCGTCGAAGACCTCTGGGTAGTGAACTCATACACTCATATTACACTCCTACTCGAGTTTTGAAGATTTTGAAGTTGTTTCTCGAGCTCTTAATCCCTCATCTCCAACCATCAGGATTTATCATCTTCTACGAAGATGGATACTCTACATGTATATCTTTTTTATTTCGATATGTAGCTCCACTGTGTACTGTTCGTGGTTACACTTTATATAGTTATATGACATGGATCTACAATGTATTTGATTGGTAGCCATGCATTTATTCTATCCCGAGAATGGGTATGCCCGCCTCGGTGAGACATTTGTTATTTTGCTGACAACGCCTCCCGGTTCCTGGTCCCTGGGCTCAATTTTTCGGCACATCAGTAAAGATTGGTAATGTATTTCAGCCATCAGATGCTCTTCTAACCTCACACATTAGGGGGCATCTGTTATAACCCTAATTTGTACCATACATGCTTACCTAGCATCAGGCCATCTCAGATCCCTTCTTTGCCAAAGCACTGTTGAACAACTCTTTAAAAAACCTCTTTTATAAGGGCCCACGTACCCTACTCCATTACTTCACGTGTGTACATGCAAGTTGACCTAAAATAGCCCATGTGGACCGACAAAATCATGAAAAAAGGAAAGTTGTTGACGAAACACACAGCTTTGGGTGAGTTAACTGAAACTCTCGACCATGCATGGCCGAGGGTTCG
Source organism: Picea sitchensis (assembly GCA_010110895.2). Classification (NCBI taxonomy): domain Eukaryota; kingdom Viridiplantae; phylum Streptophyta; class Pinopsida; order Pinales; family Pinaceae; genus Picea; species Picea sitchensis. Next base: position 370,742 of record SNQJ01S0000793.1, on the reverse strand, counting down.
TCCAAATACCTAGCTTCTTCTAGCCTATAAAAGAAGGGTTAGGGGTCCCATTTGGAAGAAGGAGAATAAGAGTAAAGAAACTTTTCCCAATTGCACATTCCCATTGTCCCAACCCTTTAGCCATCCTTGTGCAAAGAGAGATACAAAGCAAAGAAGTTGGAGGACATTTGAAGAGGAACCCAAGATCAGGATTCGCGAAGCAGTGGCTGGTCTCGACATTGTAAGTTGATTCATTAAAGTTAATAATAAAGAAATGCTTTTCCCATCCCACTATATGAGTTCTTCATAGTTCAATAAATATATGTTTGAATCTCTAACCCATTAGTCTATAGGTAAAATGCATGTGTAGTTTGTTTCTTGTTTTGTATGTAGGTCAGCCTTGGGAGGAGAGTTGCTAACAAGTGATCAAGCGATCAAGCGTGAAGAAGGATCGACATCGAACATCCGGAACAAGGTATGTTGGTCTAACCATGTATTTGCTGAAAAGAAATGGGGATTAGGTCTGGGGACGAAGGTAGAAAGTAGGTTTCTTTTGGTCATATATGCATGCATAATATAACCCTATTTGCTAGTCCATAGGGGGATTTACCACCACAACATTGAGGTTTCAAGAGGGTAATAGGAATACCTTTAGGGAAGCATGTAGATTTCCGAGAGACCTTTAACATGCTCCAAGGCACGTCTTCCAGTTTAACATTTTTGAACCATTTTTCATCTTCCTGTGATAGTCCTATTGCTCGGGCTATAGATTCATATGTCAACTCCAATTTAAGATCCCCAACTTTGGCTCTAAACCCATCAAACGTTTGAGCAAAGGATTGTGTGACCGCCAGGTTATAACCTTCAAATTTTCGGATGAAAATATCCCAACCATGAGCCTGCAAATCATTTATTGCATCGTCATGGGAGAGAAGGGCTTGAAAACCATTAGGTTCAATTCGAACCATAGGGGCCATGGTAGCTATCAAACAGACACAATAGATACCATGGGAGGGAGGCTTCATTTTCCAATAAACAAATAATAAGGAGAGGTCTGTGAAAACTGAAATGGTTCGATACCTACGAACTTGGGTGATTATCATGTTTGCTAATTTAAGTTTGGAGTGACAGAAAACCAGAGGATGCGCAGGCCTATGAACCATTACGCACAATGAATATTAAACCCCAACCATTATCATATGCTTATTCGAATAATGAATGAGGGTCATTAAATGCATAGGAAAACAGGCTGAGGTGTATTCATGGGTACAATAGATCTGTACCAAGTGATATGAAAGTGATATGACTGATAAAGAAAAGAGCACATATCAATTGTTAATCCAAGGTTGTAGTGTGATTATGGATATCAAATAATCAAACCATACAATCAACCATGGATAATCCCATAATACACAAAAATGTGGCAGTGGATTAATGAATGAGCTTATAAAACTTAAACTTAGCAACATATAGGTTCCCTTAAAGTGTAATCTCTTTGGTAAAAGAATAGAAGAGAAACAAAGACTGCAGATTGATTACCCAAGACAAGTTTTTTGTTTGAATTTCATGCTTTCAATCATGAAATTTAAACAAAACAAATGAAAATCTAAATGAAAAACTCATAAAATAAGTTAGCCTAGTAAATATCCTTGAAGACAAAAGACATAAACATTTATAAATGTAAGGAGGAGGCAACTACAAAAATATTTTATCTCTTTGTGATGATTTTAATTATGATAAAATTCAACAGAATTGTTGGCTGCCAACAATGGCGACACGCTGGGAAAAGTAGTTATCTCTGCATCACCAGAAAACTTATGTCAGGGGCATAGATGAAATATTTTTTTAGAAACATTTAACGAAAGATCAAGTGTCCCGATAATAACTCAAAAAATAACACAATCATAACATTGTATGTATTTATGTCTGAAAATCTAATATGGTATCTTATTTAGATCATAGGTGTAGTGATGTTTATACATATGACTTCGATACCGTTGATAGGGCCACTGCTTCCATCGAGCATTCATAGCCTCGAAAGGGATTCCATTTAACCCACTCTAGTACCTCTATCTTGTCCAAGAGTCATCCATTCATGATAAAAACATCTTCATACTTGATCAAATTAAAAGACATACCTGAGTATCTTCTTAAACCCAAAATTGCTTCACTTCCAGTAGGTATGTTTAGTAACCCGGTGAAGTTGCCTTGGTATCATGTGTGCATTTACCTGCTGCCAGCAGACCTGTTCAGTGTCCTGGCAGGTTTACATACAATTCCCACACGTTATAGTGCTTTCAAATCTCTAAAATTTGTTTATAAATTTCTATATAATTCATGATATTCAAGAGAGCATGGTGATACTGGAGATCTCATAGTCTAGTAATGAAAAGATTGATCATTCAAGAATCATTTTTCTGTTCTGATGATTTTTATCATGATTTGGACAATTATATTGCTATCAAGAAATCATCTCTAGGATGGGAAAGCACAATTGAGTTGTCCTCATTAAAACAAGGATGATGTTAGAAGTTTGTTTTAGATAATTGCATCTTCTTGTGATTTTAATGAGAAGCCAGAAACAATGATTGCATAGAAACTTCCCTCTATTGATATGAGTTTAGCATTTACTGTTTAGGTGATTGAAATGTTACCAACTGCTGCTAATGAGTAACAATTATGATTCCATTCAAAAAATGAATGGTGATTCTGACATAATAATTAGAAAACAAATCAAAATCAAGAAAAATGAAAAGAGCCAAAATAAAAAACATAAAAGAAAATTAAATAAAAAGAAAACTATTTACAAGAGGGTGGATAAAAAATCATCAAGCAAAATACCTCTTGAAAGCCTGGCCATTCACTGGGAAAGTGTCCAACTGTCCCTCCAAGTTATGCAGATGAAAAGAGATAGGACCTAATTTTTCAGAAATTACTAATGGTCCCAACCAAAGGTTTTGGAACTTGGTATGTTCCCCCTTACCCTCATGCGATTTTTCCCACTTGAGAACCAAATCCCAACATCAAAATTCCTATCAGAATATGAATTTTCATCAAACCATCTCTTTGCAATTTGTTGGTGCGGGTCAAGTTTTTGTTTGTCTTGCGTTCCTACCTCTTCTAGTTTTAATAAAGCATTTATCTGATTTTCTAGAGGAGGACAATCTTCTTCTTGAACTTTATACGATAATTACAAAGAAGGAAGTAAGATGTGGGGGGAGGATGAATTCTCTTTCGTAGACAAGGAAGAAAGGGGAATTACCAACAGAAGCTTTTGGAGTTACCCCATCATCCCAAAGTGCATTGTACAATGCATTGTGTCATTCTTGTGGTTTTCTGAATCTGTCCTTCTTATAATCTCGATTAAATTATTATTTGTCGATTCAGCCAGATCGTTCCCTTGAGGGTAGTAACTGGCAGAATACTTCAGTTTGATCCCTTTTTCAAGAGCGAAAACATTCATATCTAGGGAATAAAAATACAAAGAATTGTCAAAAACTAGACATTCAGGAATTCTGAATCGAGTGATGATGTGGGAGTTCAGAAAAGACACTATTGGCATAGGGGCATACCTAGGGGTTCAATGCTCAAGAGCGCACCAACAAAGCCCTAACTACCGACCCTTTTGGCAACACCTGTGAAGCATATGAAGTCTCACCCGAGGTAGAGACAGGGGTGGTTGCAAGACTCAGGTGTCTGCAACCTTAGCTGGGACACATATATGTGATTATCTTTCTTGCAACGCACTTAGCATCAGTTATTCCTTAACATACATTCATTAATATACTTCACAGAAGGCATAGAGAATTGTAGTGAATACTTATACTAAGAATGATTCAATACTTATCCACAGAAATATAGGTTAGATTCAACAGATCAAGCGCTAAGCATCTCATATATCAGATCTAATGTTCATTCATTCATCAACAACACAGAACATAACTAGATCTACTTAATCACATCAAGCACTTAGCCAAGAAAGATATAAATACATAAGAGTGAAGCACAAAACACTATACACATAGTTACCGTGGTTCACACCACCCTGGGGCTACGTCCACAAAGTCTTCTTTATATTATCTCGGTCAAGTAGTTACAACACAGAGCTCTATTGACCCTCACTTTCACAGGACAAAAGATCTGCGTAGCTTGCTAGATCCTTGTTTCTTTCTATTCAACATCAGACTATAACAACCTACACTTAGCTCTTCGATCTCATGCACGGAGCACTCTAAGATACATCCGATCACAGAGATCCAATTACTAGCACTAATCTTCCATTCAGATATCACATAGATGTACTACATTACTATCTCCTTCTTATCTTACTATCTCCATTGCCTATTTATAGATTAAAAAATGGGCCTAACCGTTGGTAAACCCACGAGCCGACATCCCTTACCCGTTACATCAACCCAAAACCCTAAAATGGACCCCAAAACAGGTCTTGCTTCCTTATTTTCTACTTCGAATTGTGTTCCTTCCTTGGCAAGTTGTCGCAGTCCCAAAAGTGGTGAAGTATGACCAAGTATTCTTCAAAACTTGGTCAAGGGCCAACAGACACCCAACACTCACCTGTGACTCATCCCGATTCACTTAGGTCTGAGCAATTCCACTTCGAACACCTCGAGCTTGGCTCAAGCGGCTTCAACTTGCTGCAGTGTGACAACATCTTGTTCAGTAAATTCCTGGATTATTGTGTCATTGAGAGGTCCTTCCAGGTGTTGTTCTGCAGTATTGACACCCTATTCAAGTTCAACTCCATGGATTTCAAGTTCGGTGAACATTTGGCATGCCTTCTCTTGGAGTGTTTGCAGTCGTTAAGAGACTTCCATTACTTTACTTTGCAGCATGTGTACTCATTGTTGGGCTATGTGTTTCTATGTGAACCTCTTCATTCTTTCGACTGGGGTCACGGACTTCAGCTAGACTTGTAGAACATATTCATGCTAATTTTCTTCGTGGAGCTATAGCTCCAATGTCTGTAATTATGGATTCTCTGCGAGGGATTCATAGGTTTGGGTGCTTCTTGTGCTTAGCTACCTACATTCTGAAGCCAAAGTTTTTAATCGTTTGGCTGCACTTCGAGCAGTGGCCTCTCTTAGATATCTTATCTCTTAGGGTGTCTCAGGCATGGTGCGAAGCTCTAGATCCATGATGCATTGTTGAATTTGCTGGATTACTTATTCCAGTTGGGTCACCTACTATGAAAGATTATCTTCCATCTTCACTTCTATGATCGTCACAGAGCGCAGTGCCTTGTGAACTCTTTCTTGTGTTTCAAGTTTCTCTGCTAGAAACTGGTCCTTGCTCTACTATAAATGGGCCTTTTCCTCCTCCCATTTGGCTTGTAAGTCAAGCTGCTCCTGTTCTTCCTTTCTCCATATCACCATATGTATCTTTTATTCATTGAGCGAGAGCACGATCTGCGGTCTTTCCAGGGTAAAAATCCTGTGGGTCAGGGCCCTGCATGCCTAGCCCAGTGATTTGATTGATCATAATCAGATCCACGGTTATGCGCCGGTCCAACCATAGGTATCCTCCATGGTACCAGGACAACAACAGTCGAAGACATGCATTTACTTCCTGTACCTCCCAAAATGTGGAATCTTCATTATGTTGAGGAGGGTTGACTGTGCAAGGTTATGGGTCCATTGCTGCGGTACAATCTTGGGCTTCCTTGCTTTTTGAATATTCAAATACTTGTGCAGGGCTAGAATACTATATACCTTGCGATATCCAAGGTTAAAATCACTGAATTTCAGCATGGTGAGCTTCTCCAGGTCAGCATGAACTACGCGCACCCCTTTCGGTAGGTATGTAGTGACTACAACATAGTCAAAGTCTCTAGGTACAGAGTCTCGATTCACTAGTCCTCTTAGTGGTGAGATATATTTAGGCAAGATGCTTGGGATCCTCTTCATCGTGGCCAATTCATTTTCGAGCTTAGATCATCTTTTTGAAGGCGGTCGAGATGGTCCTACTTGAGTAGTGGACGGGGAAGCTAGCAGTACGCCCAAGGACAATGCCTATACACCTATAGACATTCCTCGTTCTGACATGAATCTCTCAGCCATTAAATCAATTAGAACTTCTTCAACAATTTTCTCAGCAGCGCTGAGTTCATTCAACATACAAACTTGGGTTAGTTGGCTCGGGTGCAAAAGGAATTCAAAGACTATAGTGAATAGTAAGGAAATGATATCAGGGCAAGTAAATGTCAGGGTTCGCGCTCAAATTCTTAGTTAGAAAAAAGTATTCTTGGTGCGTGGCGTGACAGGTTAAGTAGGTAATCTCAACAATGGTTTTCTTGCAACGGACATGGGGTATTCATTAACTCTGTTCTATCCATTCTGGTGCTATCCAACGGTCTAGTGGTAACCCATAACTGCTTTTCGATCCGTTTGGAGTGGCGTTCGAATGGCTATATCAGTTCCAATAACTATATTGCTTTGTCATGGTGAAGTATTCTATGTTGTTGTTCTGATATCTCGACAAAGCTCCAATTCTTCAATTCTTCTTGCTGCGAAGTGTCCTCTAGAACCTCTTGTAACCTTACAGTATTATCTCTTTTCTTTCTTAACTTCCTGTCCTTCTTCCTAGTGAGTTTTGTCTCAGTAATGCTTTTACCATTTTGATGTTTATCTTCTGTGGTCTTAGTTACTTCGCGCTGTGGAAAATCTTTCTTAGGGTTCCTTGATAATACTTCTTCTGTATCAAAAATAGGTAACTCGATCTTCTATGGATCCTCAAGTGTTCTCTTATCTTTGACATCGAAGGTACTAATATTAAATATCCGGGATCTTCTCTTCTGTTCTTCAATCAAGTGCGTGATCGTTCTGGTCATAAAGTCTTTTAACTCCTGCTTATTCTGTTCCAAAACTTTCTCTTCTTCTCTTCATCTGGCTTGTTCTCTATCAATCCAGGGTTTTCCTATGAGCATGGTAAATAGGGCACTATATTCAACAAATTTAATGATCTCAAAGTCTTCCTCTATTGAATTTCCATTGATAGTCATAGGTATCTAGGCGAGCCTTCCACATAGGTTTACTATTTTTCCTCTGAAGAAACTTGTTCCTCCTAGGGAAGGGATCATGGAAGGCTTCCCTATAGCTTCCCAGGTTCTTTCTGGCATAATTTTCACTTGTGCTTCTTCATCAAGAGTATAGTCAATGTTAAAGTCCCCTATTCTTTCTTCGATTTGCTCCTTTTCTTTGAAGATCTCTGATAGCCTAACATGTCTGTAGTCATTCAAGGCATCTTTCATCTGTAGAAATATCTTTTCTGATTCTTTCTGGGTTTCTTCTATAATCTTGGTCTCTTGATCTCCCTCAGGGTTTGCTTGTTCCATATTCATCTTCTCAAGCCTATCAATCATTCTAGGAAAATCCAATACTTTATGGTCCATAGCCTTACAACAGAGGCAACTAGGTCTTCTCCCAGGGCAATCTTTAGCAAGATGTCCCGGTCGTCTGCAACTATAACAGAGGGTTAATCCTCTCATCTGTTTAGATGTTCCCCAACTCCTTCTGTACTGCGCACCAGGATCATGGTGGCTAGCTTGCAAAAATATTTTTCTAGGATCCTGCATACACTTGTTAGTCCAGACATTCTTTCGATGCATAGGTATAACATATCTATCATTATATTTATCAGATCTATTTATATCAAACTTTCTTTCATCTATTAATGCCCTAGTTTTGAAGCTAGGACATAATCTATCAAACATACCTAGATCCATGCTTTAGAAACAAAAAAAAATTCACTTATCTTACTTCTGCAGAGCACAAAGCTTCCAGATCTAAGACTTTTAACTATTCTTACCTTTATCAAGGCATAGAGATTACAGATATTACCTTTTTCTTCACAGATCTGATTTCTTTTCTTCCGATTTGACCTCTCTTTCTTCAGATCTGACCTCTTTTCTTGGCACAAAGCTTCACAGGTCAAACAAAACACTGTACACTAGAGAAACAGATCTATACACAGAGCCTATTTCACACAAATCTTCTTCTTCTTTAGTTCCCAACAATCATAGTTCCATCTCCTGGCAACGAAACCATTTTTGGCAGGGGTAGATCCAAGGTTCAATGCTCAAGAGTGCACCAACAAAGCCCTAACTACCAGCCCTTTTGGAAACACCTGCAAAGTAGATGAAGTCTCACTCGAGGTAGAGGCAGGGGTGGTTGCAAGACTCAAGCGTTTGCAACCTTAGCTGGGACATATATCTGTGATTATCTTTCTTACTATGCACTTAGCATCAATTATTCCTTAACATACATTTGTTAATATACTTTGGAGAAGGCACAGGGAATCGCAGTGAATACTTATACTAAGAATGATTCAGTACTTATCCACAAAAATATAGGTTAGGTTCAACAGATCAAGCACTAAGCATCTCATATATCAAATATAATGTTAATTCATTCATCAACAACACAGAGCATAACTAGATCTACTTAATCACATCAAGCACTTAGCCAAGAAAGAGATAAATACATAAGAGTGAAGCACAAAACACTATACACACAGTTACTGTGGTTCACCCCCACCCTGGGGCTACGTCCACAAAGTCTTCTTTATATTATCTCGGTCAAGAAGTTACATCACAAAGCTCTAATGACCCTTACTTTCATAGGACAAAAGATCTGCGCATCTCGCTAGATCCTTCTTCCTTGCTCTTCAACATCAGACTATAACAACCTGTACTTAGCTCTCTGATCTCATGCACAAAGCACTCTAAGATACATCTGATCACACAGATCCAATTACTAGCACTAAGCTTTCATTCATACATCACATATATGTACTACATTACTATCTCCTTCTTATCTTACTATATACATTGCCTATTTATAGATTACAAAATGGGCCTAACCATGGGTAAACCCACGAGCCGACATCCCTTTCCTATTACATCAACCCAAAACCCTAAAATGGACCCCAAAATATGTCTTTCCTCCTTATTTTCTACTTCGCGTTGCGTTCCTTCCTTGGCAAGTTGTCCCAGTCCCAAAAGTGGTCAAGTATGACCAAGTATTCTTCAAAACTTGGTCAAGGGCCAACAGACACTACTTGATTGGTGTTGACCACTTTTAAAGGTAAAGCTTCAGACCATCTTGTAAAATATTTTGTTGTTGTGAGGATGTACTTGTGTTGTTGCAAAGAAGGGGGATTGATTGGTCCTATAATGTCTAGGCTCCATTGCTGAAAAAGGTGCGTCTACAGTAACAGGTTGCAAAGGAAAAGATGCCTTTTTCACCTGTCCTACAGCCTTTTGGCATATTACACATTTGCGGGACAGAGTATGGGCATATTTAAACAAGGTAGGCCAATATTATCCACCCCTTAGCAATTTTTGGGTAGTGGTATCTCCACCAAAATGACCACTGACATCATCGACATGAATTTCAACCAACACTTTTTCGGACTCCTCCTTTTCTAAACAACACAGAAAAACACCATCAAAGTTATTTCGAAATAATATATCATTGATTAACTGGAAAGATGCATATTTATCCTAAGTGATCTTCTATTTTTAGGATCATTTTTTTTGGGAGTAGATGCGTTAAATAAAATCTAATGTTCTCATACCAAGAATTGGGTGTATCTTGTGCACAACTGATCTGTTTTTCGTTATGGTGATTTACAGTTGATGTGTTTATTTAACTTTCTAATTCCTCAAGTGAATCAGCCACTAGTTTACACAGGCCTTGACCTCTAACAATTTGGGTAGGAGTTATTTCAAGGTCATATTCCTGTAGTGATGTCATCCAATTTTCCCTTTTCTCACCCAACTATTTTTGTACTAATAGGTTTTTTATAGCGGGGTAAGGAACACCAACTTTGGTTTTGGATTTCAATAGGTAAGACAAGAAGTGTTTCACTACTTTAAAAACAACATATACATGTTCATATATTGTGGGGTAATTAAGTTATTCTCCTTTAAAAACAGAGCTCATGAAGGCAATGGGTATATCATTGCTTTCAACATTTTTCTGTGTAAGCACAGTAGAATATGATTTGTCAAATGAAAATGTGTAAATAGTGAAATCCTGAGAAAAATTGGGACTCGTCAGGGAAGGAGATTCTATTATTTATTTTCTAATTGAATAAAAAACCTGACTTTCTTGTGGTCCCCATCGGTACAAAACATATTTTTTAATTAGATTCTTTTATAGGTCTAACCATTTTTGAGAAACTCGGGACAAATTGTCTAACAAAATTAATCTTACCCAAAAAGGATTGCATGGCCTTTTTGGAAGAATGAGGAGGAAGTTTAGCAATGGCTTGGGTTCTCTCGGGATCAATAATCATTCCATACCTAGACACTATAAACCCAAGCAGTTTTCCTTGCTCTACTGCAAAGACTATTTTTTTGGGATTGAGAGATATGTCGAACTTGTGACATCATTCCAAAACAACCCTAAGGTGAGACAAGTGATCTTTCTTGTTTTTTGAAAAGACAGTGACATCATCAAGATAGACCACAACTGACTGGTTAATGAGGCCATTAAAATAAATATCCATTGCTCTCTGGAAAGTGGCACCGGCATTTATCAATCCAAAATTCATTTTCCTATAGGCGTAGGTTCCCCATGTGGTATGAAAGGTGGTTTTAAGCTGGTTTCAAGGATACATAAGGACCTGGTTGTATCCCAAAAAAGCATCTAACAAAGATAGTATTTTGGAACCAGACACCTGTTTAGAATTTGTTCCATTGGAGGAACACGGTAGTTGTCTTTATCAGATGATCGGTTTAAGTTTCAAAAATCGACAGAAAGTCGAATTTCACCACTTTTCTTTCTTACAGGGACTAAGTTAGACACCCATTGAGTGTGCCTAACCGTGAAAATTATCTTTGTAGTTAGCAATTTATTCAGTTCCCTTTTAACGATAGGTTCCAATTTAGGATGCATTTTCCTCAATTTCAGTTGAAAAGAATGAGTCTGGGGTTTCATAAGGATTACATGATGTATGATGTTTGGATCAAAAGTTTTCAGGTCATCGTATGTCCAAGAAAATACATTTTTAAATTCTTTAAATAATTTTATGAAAGCGGATCTTTCTTGTTCGGAACATCCCTTTCCCAGATTAATATTTTGAGGATTATCTCTTGTTCCTAAATTAACAGTTTCATAGATCAAATAGGAATTGTTAGTTTTTCAATTGACTACCCCTCTAAACTTGTCCTCCAAGTCATAAAATTTCTCTAATCTCACAACATATCTCGGGATAGAGTTTACCAGCTCGGACATTGATTCAGGAAATCGAGGATCAGATATTATTGTGAAGTCTCGAAGACTCTCGTCATGAGTGCCTTCATCAATGACTGCATCGTGGAAGGTGTCTTCCATATGCAGAAAGTTGATTATCTACTGGTCATCATCGAATACTCTCCAATTTGTGTTGTTGTCTGAAATTGATGGTCTGAATAACAATTCGATCGAAAATGCGTTAGGAGAAAAACCTTCAATGGGAAACAATTTAGAAGCAACATTGGCTAGTAGATCAGCTTCTGAATTACTCATCCTAGGAATGGAATTTATATTAAATGCTAGAAATTTATGCATTAAACCCCATACCTCAGTTTGGTAACTCTTAAGATGTGGTGACAAATAGGGTATTGCATTTCTAACCTATTTGACCATGATTTCTGAATCACCCAATACTATCAAATTTTGCACATCCATATCCAGTGCTTTCCTAAATCCCTGCAGAAGTTCTTCATACTCGACTATTTTGTTATTGAATTCAAACTCTAATTGATAAGAAATAAAAGTTTTATTACCTATAGGTTTGATGAGAACACAACCAACACCTGCTCCTTCTTAGGATTTGGATCCAACAAAAAATAGGGACTAGATCTGTGCATCATCAACAGTACTTGGCGTATTTGGAAAAGTTGGTGCCTAAGTATAGGCTGTAACTTCGGATTGTTGTTCTGGATCAATGATAAAGGAAATTTTAGTAATGAAGTTACCAAAAAAGGTAGTCATTCCCTACATTTCAATCGAATTTGCAGAGGTAACAAAAGGATCATTTGGATCGTTTAGATCTGTCACGGTATGCTTAAGGTAACGTTCCTTTTTTATTTTGATTTTGTTGGGTTGTCCATTTTCAGGCAGCCACAAGTGAGACCAGTCTGTAGAAAAATAACCGTGTAGCTATTTCGACCAATCTTTGCTTAAAAAAAACCCGTAAATTTCAGGAATATCAACAACAATAATATTAATTATTTGATGAACTTTAGGGTTGGATAATAACCTAATCAACACATTCTTAAGCTCACCGATCACTCTAACATTCGTTCGATCTAGCTGAATGATTTTAAGATCATAAGGTTTTACTTCTGCATTATTTTTTGGCATATAGACAGAGGCATCATATTTGATGATGCATCTGTTGGAAATACTAAAACAACTGAGTGGTGAATCGGTTGTATGTGAATTAAATTTTTATACTTATTAAAGCATTGTTAATCTCTTCATGTGGTCATCAACAATATACAACATATGAGCAGTAAAAATAAAGACCATCAATCACATAAAGTACACACCGCGAGACATATTTTTCGAAACCCATAAAGGGAAACCTCTTCTTCTTGAAGTATTAAATGGGTCTTTTCATTTCTGTACATCACTTACAATTGAGTACCAACTCAATGTGAAATTTCATTACCCTCTGTTTTACAAGGCGCAACTTGTTTGAGAGCTCCAACTCTGGTTTCTCTAGCACCCACTAGAAGGAAGCACCAACTCCACGAATATTCTAGCACAAGCTGGATGGAAGCACCAACTTCTGGTTACACAGACACCAAGCGGATTAAGGCACCAACTTCCGGTTACGTAGGCTCCAACCTGTATAACAGGAACACTTGTTCTCCCTAGCACCACCACACCCACCCTAGTTTCTACGGCTGGCAGGATGGAAGATACAACTCCACGTGTTCAAGCACCCACTTGAACCTGCGAGGGAGCTTGATCCTCCCGAGCACCTCCCAACCACCCCACTTGTTTATAATAAAGAATGAATACACATAAAACTACTCAGATAATCAAGTCTTACCAATCTTTATCTGTATCTGATCTTCAACAAGAAGCGTTACGCGAGATTCTTTTTCTTCTTTTTTGTTTTATTTAGCATGCACATGCATCTGCTTTTACGTCATTACGCTCACGCTTGCATTTAAATGCGTCATTATGCTCGCGCTTACGTTTCTTGGTTTCATCTGCATGCGCACCTTTTCTTCATTTCTTTCTATGCCTCGCTCATTTTTTTTTTCTTTTTCTTCTTGTTTACTCATTTTTCATTCCCGGAGAACAGCCCCCGGTTCGATCCTACGCTCATTTTCTTTATACACCCCCTTGGCGATTCCCACTTCCTTCAAATGAATTACTACAAGGACATACGTGTAGGCGAAGCAGCTAACCCGATTTGTCATTATCATTTCCATTTTCATCTTAAGCCCGATTCATAGCGAAGCATTAACGTAGCCGAGGGAAGAACAACAACCCTCCGGTCAATACTTGATCCAGCGGTTCCGATCCCATCGAGATTTCACCCATCACGATTTAGACACTCTTAGCCGAGATGCATGTACTTGGAACCTTTGATTCTTCGATTCCCGATTTGCTCCTTTATCGAGCTTTAGCCCCTTCCGACTACACAATGGTCCATGTGACCGACTATCATGTATTGTCACCATACCTCTCCAGTCGATTTTTCAATTAGCCCCTTTCTCTATGTCGGCCCCTCCGGAGGTCCGCGACCATTACTCTGTGACCACAATCTTACCCCATCGAGGAGATCTACGAGGTTTGTGATGCCTCCATGCATACAACCACGGAATTCCCGATCGTCTAAATACTGATGCTCCGTTAAACTACGGTGGCCTCCACTATGCCTCCTCTGCTCCTAAATGTGGTGGCCCCATTCATCGGTTTCCGCGGATCGCGATTATGACTTGTACAAAACTCTTGTCAGCGGGATCCCCAATTTCCCGATGAAAAAATTACGACGATTACCTTGATCTTGACGCTTTGTCCCTCGGATGGGCAGTCACGATCCCTCAAAGTTTCGAGACTTTCGATGTAAATTGACTTTGTCATTTCAAAGTCGATTCGCCGTGCCTCTGGCGGCGTCACCGCGATGGTTTGACCGCGATGTTAGATCTGCAATGTGTGTCGCTCGATTAAGTGACACATGTGCATGAAGTGTTGAATACGCGCATTTTGTCATTTCCCCCGGATTTATTACCCGCATTAATCCCGCTAACGACATGTTAACATTAAATTGAGTTGGATCAATGGATTCGAGATGAAATCTTGGCTCCAGCGGCTACGATTGAATCATAATGTCTCGGCACCGCTATTTCAGAGTTCTTGATGTCAAAAGTTTTTGGCATTACAAAGTCCGATCCGATACTCCGTCACGGTGATCCTTGGTCCATAGCACTTCTTAATCAGCGGTTGTGATTACACATCTGGCGAAATCGCATATCAGCGTTCGAGGGTTCGATTAATCATTGTTCCGCGAGACTTCATTGAAACTCGATTGATTACTCCAGATGAAAAATCAACGGTCCATATCAAGCTTTCTTTAGCGGTATTGATCAAATCAATCTCATATACGTGATTTGAGGGTTTTGTTGTCGAGGAGAGTTAGTTGGACATTTCAAAGTCGATCCAGATTCTTGATGGCTTATTTCTCTATTGGCTTCTACAGTCGATGGAAATTGACCTTTGAAAAATTTGGATAGGATCCAATGATCGCGGCTCTTCTCCTCCGTTATTAACAGCTGCTATTCATTTCCTATTGTCATCACTTTGCAACCCTGGCTGGCCTCCATCAATGACAAGTGCTCCTTGATTTCTTTGTCCCGATGGCAGATTTACCAACAATCTCCCCTTTGGCATTGATGGAAACACTTGCATTCGGACTCAACTCTCCTACATGCATTCAGACTCTCCTCGCATTGACCAATCATTAACCGAATGTTCCTGAAACATTTCAGGCTCGACTCCTTTCTCCCCTTTGACATCAATGTCAAGAAGAAACATTCTTCCACTAATCTTGTTGGGGAGCCATACTCCCCCAATCATCTATAAGCATTTAGGAAATTCAGAAGATAGTCAATAAACACTCCCTGACCAGGTGCACATAATAGACACAAAAGTTTGTAACCCCGACGTAAAATATATCATCCAAAGGGTCGCAACTAATGGTTTAGTGAAAATATGTCGACAATTTGTTACGTAGAGAGGGTATATGGTTCGGTTGAACAATTACGTTTGATACTTGTTCTCACGAGAAAATGATACTTTATAGGAATATGTTTATTTTTGGAATGAAGAACAAGATTCTTGGAACACTAATGGCACTTGTGTTAACACAATGGTGTTGGAATAGAGTCCGATTAATGGGTTACCTTCAAATCACGCAAAGTTTGTATCATCCATAAGATCATTAATGCGACAAATTAGCGGCTGACAATGTGCATACCTCGTAATTGGATAATGAAATAGATCCCTACTTCTTACTAAACCATTACAACTATTAGGTCACCCAAAGAATGCTCCTCCACTGGTGCTTTTTTCTCTCATCAGCATGGTTTGCTTGATCCAGCTTATCACGAGATAAGCAATTAGGTAAATTCTGATTTCTAGGGAATTTTCCACGGTCCATATGTCGTGTTCCCCTTAGGATATTTGAATATTCTTTTGGCCGGATGAGAGTAGATTTGTTTAGGAGCCCGGTGAAAAGAAGTACCCTACCATTCCAGCGACTTGCATTATATCGGGACGGGATCTTTATTGATGTCTGAAGGTTGTCTATCATTGAACGATATGTCTTTGATCAACATCGGTGAGATATCATCTTTGCCGAGCTTGAAACCAACCACCATGGGTGAATGGCGATTGTGAGAGAATATTCCATCTGAAATTTCTTCATTATCTCTTTCAAATATTTTTCTTGAAAATGAAGATTCTACGTAGAGCTTTGTTTTGCCTTAATCCAAAATATGTGATTTCTCCTATCATAGACATTTCAAATTCCGTTTTCATACAATTAGCAAACCAATGGATAGATGATTCATTAGTACAACCAATGATAATATCATCTACGTAAACCGGAACAACTAGTAAATCATCACCTTAGACTTAATGTAAAGGTTACTATCAACAAATGCAACTTTCTTGAATCCTTTTCTTGTAGAAATTTGTCCGGTCTGTAATACCAAGCTCGTGGTGCTTGTTTTAGTCCATATAAGACCTTCTTGATCTTACAAACATAATTAGGATTATTAGTCAATGAAAGTCAGCCGGTGTTCATCCATATATACTTCTTCCTCTAGATCTCCATTAAAGAAGCCCGGCTTAACATCCATGCGATAAACTTTGAAGTCTTGCGACAAGAATAAGCAGAAACGATTGATAGCTGAAATCTTGCTACTGGTGCAAAGTTTCATCAAAGTCGACCTTCCACTTGTGCATATCCCTTACCGGACCAATCTGGTTTATTTCTAACAACTTGTCCTTTTCGATTCATTTTATTGCCCAGATACCCATTTGGAACCTATTACATTCTTGATTTGAGGTCTAGGGACAAATGCAGTATTGTTCTCAATCTGATCCGACTCTTCATTTCATTGCTCTAATCCAATCTTCTTCGACTATATTCCTCAAAATTTGTAGGTTAGGTTATAGATAAAAAGACAACATGAGATTGTTACATGTGTCCTTAATCAGGTTCCTTCTAGTCTGAACTCCTTCATTTATGACATCCCCAATTATCTGATCTCCGGGATGGTTCTTTCGATAATTGAGGAGATTTTACGCATCACTACGGTGACTTGTATCGGTTTGAATGTTCACATCTTCATCGTTAATATCTCTCTTTTCGATCCTTGGACTTCATCTTCATCTTCATCTTTTGTTACTTAGTTTCATCACTTGGTTATATTTACGGTGGAATTTCTTCATCAACTTTTACATCTATACAATCAACTAGTTTATGAAGTCTTTTTATTCTTAAGGATCGTACCTTTACTATTTGTAGCATAACTTAAGAATGCAACTTCATCAATACGTATCATATTTGCCAATATTTTCATCATTGTTCTTGATATAACATGTGCTCGAAAACTTTAAAATGTTTGATTGGAAGCGAGGTCTTCAAACTAAAGTTCATAAGAGGTCTTGTCCTTTGTGTGAATTTATGTGGAATGAGATTTGATGCAGGATATGAAGATAGGTTTGTATAATTTCTTCCATAATAATAATGGTATGTTCTTCTTTTCATTTATCGCATAGACCTTGCCATTTTGTTGTCTTGACCTATTACGCCTCTCTACCACTCCATTTTCTTTGTGGAGTCCTTGGAATTGTACTCTCTTTTGATCCCATTTTGTCACAAAATTCTTTAAGTTTCAGTGAACTCTCCTCCCTCTATCGGACCTTCACGCCTTTCTTTTCTGTTTGATTCACCAGTCAAAGCCTTAAACACTTTAAATTTTCAAGTGCTTCAGATTCTTCTTTCAAAGAGCCAAGTTAGTCTTGAATAGTCATCAATAATCAACATAGAAATGAACATTTTCCACGGCACCTTTTCATGATGGTCCACATAGATCCATGTGTACTAACTAGAAGGTTTTGTTGAAGGAAAGTTTTTGATTTGAATTGAGTGTGAGGAAGATTTCCTATCTGAGGCTTCTGGATAGAGTCCTTAGCTGATATTTTTGGAAGTTCTTTTACTGCCCCATTATTTTGAGCTTGATTATGTGATCAAAATTTAGGTGACCAAGTCTCTATGCCACATTAACTTTCATCATATTTGCTTAAGTTGCATTCTTCTTCTTCTTCTTAACTTTAAAACATATACATTGTTTTACGTTTCTTATTACCTTTGCGAAGCTAGCTTTTTGAATCCACGGTTTTGATTTTTGCAGGTCTTTAGAGGTAAAACAACTACATCCTGGGTCCATAGACTTGACTGACACTAAGAGGGTTATGTTTCAAATTCTCTACAAACAACACATCTTGAGATTTTTCTTTTCCATTACTCAAACTCCCAATTCCTTTACCTTTCACCTTTCACAGTGCATCATTTCAAAAAGCAACATTTCCACGATTTTCTATCACTTAGAGTTAGAAACTTACTTTTTGTCTCCGGTCATGTGTTTGGAGCATCCACTATCGTATACCGAGGATTCTTTTTATTTTGGGTTGATAACGCTAGTCCATTGTCATCTACTTTCTTATTCCGGACTTTGACATTTTTTTCATTAGTGGGATTCCGATTTGGTTTATATTTCTTTAAATGGCGGTTGTTGCCTTATGTCCATAATTATGACGGTTGTAACATTACGGTTCACTGTATAAAGATCATAATGATTGTTATGCTCATAGCTGTTGTTGTATTTCTCTTGTGTCCTTCTTCCGGTCATCACATGATTCATAATATGTGAATGTTTGTTGCTTGGCTATCTCAATATTTGTTGTGGTGAATGGTTATTCATTGAGTATCTTGATTGTTCATATCTAAATCTTAGAGGGAACAATTTATAGCTGTGGTCAAAATTAGAGGAGAAAAAATAATAACCATAGAAGAAAATTTTTGTACCTTGAAAATATGTCTTCTTTGAAGAGGTCGATTTCTTTCATGCCGATAAACTTTTTTGGTCTACAAAGTGCAATTGCAGGGTTTTTCCTTTCATTCCATCTTGATGGTTGATCTTCTTTCTTTGTCTCTGCTTGGTGGTATTTGTCAATGTTTGAGGGTTTGACAAAGTTGATAGAGATCAGTGTTACTTGGATGATCACTAGATCCTTCTTCATATCCCAATCGACTTTCAGCTTTGAATTTCTTTGTGATTTAGAATGGAGGTTAATTCTTCAGTGCCTTTATACTTGCTTGGTTACGATGATCACAGTCCTTTGAATTTCTCCATTTCTTTTCTAGTCTTTACTATTTCTTCTTCTAGGGCTTCACACGGCTTCTTCTCAGTTGTTGTGTCCGATTAGTAATGTCTAATCTTCTTTGCCTCTTCTAATTCCACTTCGGAAGAAATCTTCATTCAGGTTCTTTACTGTCTTTTCAAGCTGTGTTAGCACTTGTTTTAGATTTTTGTTTTTAGATCACGGGTCTATCAATTTCTTTTAGTGCGCTGATTAGTTCTCCTTCAAATCCACCATGACTTCTTCCTCATTATCATCACAACTTGTGCTTTTATTATCGTGATCCTCTTTGGCCATACGTACAAATTCATTTGTCTTATCTTCACGGATGAGTCACTATTGAGGTGTCTTAGAATTGTCATTATTTGCAATAAACTTTTCTTATTATTATATTTCTTGGATTTGTACTTATTTTCATCATCGAGTTAGTCCTTTTCTGATGGGGACACTTAGAAACAAAATGACCTATCTTACATTTAAAGCATTTGAAGGAAACTTCCCTTGATATTTTCTTGATCCCTTCTTTAATCTTCTCCTAGAACTTGCCTCAATGTCAAATAAAATTCACGAATCAATATTCTTATGCGCTTTAAAGATTTGCGAAAGCTACTCTGAATGCTTGGATTTATCTCTAGTAATTCTCATTTCCTTATGCGAGTTAGAGTTCCTAGAAGTTGATCAATGGACAAAGTTTTGAGATCATTTAATTCTTCTATTGCAAAGAGACTTTGGATTAAATTTATCGGGCATAGATCTTAAAATATTATGAACTAGAGAATTGAGTCATCAGATGTTTCACCTAGACCCTTCATAGAATTTACAAGTTCTTCAACTCTTAAAGATACTTGCTAATTGTTTCATCTTCATTCATCTTTAGTTGTTCAAATTTCGAAATGCATGTTTGAAGTTTGGCACCTTTACTTTCTCATTTCCTTTTCCATATGCTTTATTAATAAGTTTATCCACATTTCTTTGGCAGTATCAAGATGCATCCTTTACAAACTGACTTCAACAAGTCCATTCAAGATAGCATTCATCCCTTAGCATTAAATATAAATTTTAACTTATCATCCTTGTTGGATGATAAGTTAGAATTTAGCACAACAGGATTTATGTATTTAGTCTCTACTACATCCCAAACTATCTGACACCCAAGGCCATTAAATTTATGTTCTCATTTCTAATCTTCGGAAGGAAAATTTGTTCCATCAAGCCAGAGGCTTAAATTTGGGGTCCCTTCATGACTTGTCATGTTTTAAGCTTACATATCTACCTTCAAATAAAAGGAGCCGACTCTATTACCAATTGTTGGAAATACTAAAACAAGGGAATTAGTTTGTATGTGGCTTAAAACAATTTTATACTTATTAAAGCATTGTTAATATCTCTTCATGTGGTCATCAACAATATACAACATATGAGCAGTAAAAATAAAGACCATCAGGCACACATAAAAATTTCACACCGCAGGGAGCCAGTTTTCATGAAACCCATAGGGAGAAAACCTCTTCTTCTTGAGAATGATAGGCGGGTCTTTTTCCGGTTATTTTATCCTTACAATTGAGAACCAACTCAATGTGTTACCTCTGTTTTACAAGGCAGCTTGTTTGAGCTCAACTCTCACAGTTTCTCTAGCACCCACTAGAAGAGCACCAACTCACGAATATTCCGGTACCAAGCTGGATGGAGCACCAACTTCGAAGTTCCGGCCGGATGGGCTTTTCCAACTTCCGGTTACGGGCTCCGAGCTATATAGCGGAGGGAACGCTTATGGAAGCACCAACTTCCAGTTACACAGGCTCCAACCTATATAACAGAGAACACTTGTTCTCCCTAGCACCACCCTGCCACCCTAGTTTCTCTGGCTGCAACCAGCTGGAAGCTACAACTCCCTGTGTTCAAGCACCCACTTGAACCTCTGAGGACAACAGTCCTCCCGAGAACCTCCCAACCACCCTTGTTTATAATAAATAATGAATACACAGACAACTACTCAGATAATCAAGTCTTACCAATCTTTCTTTGTATCTGATCTTCAGCAAACTGTTCTGCAATTCTTTTCTTCTTTTGTTTGTTTAGCATGCCTTCTCTACATCACCTTTTCTGTCATTCTGCTCTGCTTCTGTTCTGTCTGTCATTATGCTCTACTTTTGTTCTGCATTTCATCTCGCTCTGCACCTTTTCTTCATTTCTTGCTATGCCTCTGCTCATTTTCTTTTTCTTACTGTTTACTCATTTTTTTTTTTCATTCAGAACAACCCCCGGTTCAGTCTCACTCATTTTATTTTATACACACCCCCTTGATGATTCCACTTCCCCTTCAAATAGATAATAGAAGGACATCTGTCTTGGCAACTGAAACGCTAACCGATTTGTCATTATCTGTCCGTTTCTCTTAACAGATTCATAACTGAAGCGTTAACATGTGAGGAAGAACAACAACCCTCCGATCAATACTTGATCCAACGGTTCAGATCCCATCGAGATTTCACTCATCGCGATTTTGGCATTCTTAGTGTCGAGATGCACATGTACTCGGAACCCCCGATTCTCCGATCCCCGATCTGCTCCTTTCCCGAGATTTATCCCCTTCCGGCTACACAATGGTCCATGTGACCAACTATCATGTGACTGTCACCATACCTCTCGAATCCCCGATTTCCGATGAGCCCTTTTCTCCACCCCTTGGCCCTCCGGGTCCACCTGACCATTACTCTGTGACCACAATCTTACCCCATCGGGGCTACGGGGTTTGTGATGCCTCCATGCATACAACCACAGGATTCTCGATCGTCCAAATACCAACGCTCTGTTACGCTGACAGCTGGCCTCCACTATGCCTCCGTCCTCCTGCTCTGTTGTGCTAATAGATAGCCCCCATTCATCGGCGTTTCATGGATGATGATTCTGAATTGTAAAAAACTCTTGTCAACGGGATCCTTAATTTCCCGATGAACAAAATGCCGACGACGCCTTGATCTTCGACACCTGTCGCTCAGATGGACGGTCCTGATCCCTCCGGGATTTCGAGACTTTCAATGTCAAGTGACTTTGTCATTTCAAAGTCCCGATCGCCGATGCCTCTGCTGACGTCACATGTGGTTTGACACATGTTAGATCCTTCCACGTGTCACTCTGATTCGTGACTTACATGTGCCTGAAGTGTTGAATCTGCCTGACACCTGTCATTCCCTGGTTGTGCCACGTGTCCCTTGCTGACGTGGTCTACTGTCGTGAGTTGGATCAACGGTTCATATGCAATCTTGGCTCAACGGCTATGATTGAATCGCAATATCTCTTTTCATGATTTCGGAGTTCTTGATGTCAAGAGTTTTTGACATTACAAAGTCTCAATCCCCGATACTCCGATATGGGTTGTGATCAACGGTCCAAAGAACTTCTTATCCAACGGCTGTGATTACATCGCGAAATCGCATATTGCGATTTCGGGGTTTTCATTGTCATTGTTCACAAGACTCGTGAAACTCCGATTCCCGATTCTCCGATGAGAAAAATCAACGGTCCATATCTCAAGCTTGCTTTAACGGCTGTGATTAAATCGCGAAATCGCATATCGCGATTTCGGGGTTTTTGTTGTCGAGTGAATTGGACATTTCAAAGTCCCGATCCCCGATTCTCCGATGGCTTATCTCTCTCACAGCTTCTACAGATCTGACGGCTGTCGACCTTTCGAAAAATTTGAATGGGATCCAACGATCACTGACTCTTCTCCTCCCGATTATTGTTGCGCTGCTATTCATTGCTATTGTCATCACTGCAACCACAACTGTACTTGCCATCAATGACAAGTATATGCTGATTTCCTGTCTGTTAACTAAATTTTCCAACAACATCGGAGTCAACTAGACAATTACGTACATTCCTATTAAAAATTTCAAAATTCAATAAAAAAGGGGGGACATGTTTTTGTGCGGAAACAACATAATTCTGTTGATTTTTTATTGTTGTCCTTGAAACAGTTTTATATAGGTTTTCTACAGTTTTTTCTGCTAAGTCCCTTTTGTCTTGAAGTTTAGATGTCTTTTTAGTTGGGACATTTTTAGCTGCGTTTAAGTCAATTTTTGCTAATTTTTTGCTGCTAACATCATTCTCTTTGTTGTTTTCAACGATGCTTTGAAGCATTTTCTGCAAAATAAGAGGAAATTTTAGCAGTTCAAAAACATAAATATTTGCCCTTAATTTTTTCAGATCTTCGATTAGATCATACTCTAAAACTGGGGTAGCTAGGTTTTGTCTATTTTCAGTTCGTTGTATTTGTTTTGGAAACACATTTTTACTTGCTTCTGGTGTGGGCTTGTTTTTTGTTTTTCTTCTAGTGTTGTAGGGGTGGACAATTTTGAATTTGCTTGAAAAATATTGTCCGACAAGTGCCCGGAAAGGGGAGGAAATGAGTCCTCCTCTTCTTTTTCCTCTTCCTCAAATGTATAATCAGAATTTTCAAGAGGAACAAAAACATAATTGTCCTGAGCTTCTAATATCGTTTGCAAAGCATATTGTAAACTTTTGAAATTTAGACCTTCTGTGGTCGGGTTTGGTCGGTTTGCAGGGAAAGGTTTTCTAAAAGGAGGTTTGAAACTTCCTTTACTTGTGGATGCATCCTCGGTTGATCTTTTCAATTCAACGAACTGATTGGATAGTTTGTGGAAAGATTTCTACAAGATCTCCAAGTCTAATGTTTCTTGTTGATTTTTTGGTTGAGGAGGCCTAGTGAGAATTTCTATTTTCTTCTTAGAAGATGAAGTTGTTTCAGCTTCACTACTAAGATTATCTTTTAAGCTCAATATATATTTCTCAATTTGACTTTCCTCCTCAAAGGATTCTAACAACGTGTTCTTTTTGGACCTTTTAACCCATATGGCTATGTTATTTTGCAAGGCCTTAGTATAATATGCAACAATTAAGCTTTCTGCAGGCATCGAATCTACAGGGATTTTGTTTTTTAGAGTTAGAAACCTTTGGTTAAAGTCTTTCACTTTTTATTTAGGGTTCATTTTTAAGCTAGAGAGTTCCATAACCAAGACTTCCGAAGATTTATCATCTCCAAATTTTTTGAGAAAACAAGTTTCGAACTTATCCCAAGAGAAGATGGTCTGAGGTTGTTGAGCGACATACCAGGTTGAGGGATTTCCCTCAAAAGTATAAGGAAATAGTCTGCACACTACATATTCATGTTTGACACTCTGGATTCTAATGGATAGAATAAATTTATTGATGTGATCCTCAGTTGATTGCTTCGAATTTGGATCAAATTTCAACAACCATTTCCGCGGATGTTTAGGTAGTGGGTGTTGGGTTCTAGGTACAACCATGACATCTTGATCAAGCCAAGGTCTAGCAGGATTATTTTGGTTTTCCATGCGAGTTGGTGGAGTTGAAGGTTGAGATGGTTCAGATGAAGAACTGCCTTCATTCGAGGATTCACCTCCCGAAGAAGGTGGAGAAGAACCAGGTGGGTACAATGGAATCTGATCCTCTAGCACCAAGGATAAGGGCTTCGATAGGATTGGTAATATTACCAGTCCCTACAATGTTTCTAAGTAGACCAGTTCTTTGAAGTTGTTCTTGAATATTTGTAAAGTCAAGGGGTTGGTTGAGTTGTCTACTAGGTTGTCTAATACAGGATAAGGCACTTTGAGTTCTTATAAGTGACCGATAGACAATTTCTTGGATGTCAATACCTTTAGGGAGTGGTGTCACTGGTTTGACAGGAATATCGGGGTTATTGTTTGAGGTAGTTGTTGTTTCAAGTGTAACTTTTGTTTCGAAGTGACTATGCATTGCGATAGGAGTGTGAGTGTGTGGGGGAGTCTTACGACCTCCATGTGCCATCAATTAATTTCAGGCCCTCCTTCTAGCGCCATTTTTTGACGGGCATAAGTGATACACTATAAACTGGAAGGCCAAATACAAACTGGGGTTGTCTAATTAACCCAATCCGTTTGGAATGAAATGACCTGCGATTTTAATGGCTCCGTTGGCTAACTAGAGTCCTAAAAATAATAAAAGAAATAAACTGATCTAAGGCTATGATACTAATAATATTAAGTTTAATAATCACAAGTGTCCAAATATAAACATGAATATGTACAAATGATTATAAACAGTCTATATACAACTTGCAAGGTTCTTGAAATCTTGCAAAATGGATGTTCTTAAAACTATTTCTAAAAGAGATAACTAAAGCACATACATTTTTATGTTTTATTTTTGAAAGTATAAAGATTTAAAACTCATAATACTACGCAAATATATTTGAAATAATGATACATAAACATTCAGAGATAATTTATGCTATCCTCGTTTCATTAATAAATAATTTAACTAAATAACAAGCAAACTAAACTGTAACTAATTGATTAAATTGAGTTTACCTTCCTGTGTAATTCGAGCTCCTAATTGTCCTGCATGTGAGGGAAACCTGTGAGAAAAACAATGCTAATACTCCCAGAATAAATTCAAAGAAATGTTTGATGTGTTGGAGTGAAAATATAACAACTGAATGATAACTGTAAAAATCTGGTGATCTTATGATGATCAATAACATAGAATGAAAGGAAACTCAATTCAAAGTATTAATATTATCCATCATTTAATATCCAGAATAAATCAATAATAATCAAATGACAAATTGATCATAGATACAAAAATGGAATAAAACATTATGGACAACATCCAAATATTAAACAATATGAAACATCATATGACGATGAGGCTAAAGCTAAATCGATCATGATAATATCTCATAAGACCGAGGTAATAGAATAATGCAATGGAATAAGCATCACACATGTCTAAAGCCAATGGTGAGTTGCTTCCCCATATCAATTCTCAAAATCACATATCCATATTGTATCCCAACAAAAGTTGCCTTCACTACTAATAGTGATCACTATTTAAACTAGTTTTGGATTAACAAACTCTTATCATGCAAGATAGAGTGTAAACTTCAAACAATAGATTGCTTTACAAAAATAGTACAACAGGAAACCATTCCTGTAAGAGTTGGTTTATCAAAATTTATTACATAATGACAAAGTTTTATCAAATAAAAGAAAGAAACTACTGAACTATACAATGCATGATCCAAGATGGTTTCTCCTTGTAAATAGTACCATAATTATCATTTTCCTGGAGATGAATTTTTTTTTTGATATTTAGAAAGTAATACAAACTAACATTTAGAAATAAACTGGCTACAAAATCATGAGATTATGTAGCTAGTCTTATATTAACAAAGAAAAACAAAATAAATCTTCCTATTTGACTTTTATAACAGAAAATGAAAGCAAATCAAAACCACTTTTACCATTCTAGAAATTAGACAGTGAGGGGTCAGATAGTTCTGAATTAATGATAGCATTGAAGTTGGTTGCATCTTTTATCGTCACACTATTGGATCTCTCGGGCCTTTTACTTGCCCGTTCTACGCATGCCTTTACCTCTTGATTTTCTCGTTCAAGCAGAGAATTTCGAGCATCTAGATGTTTTAATTGTGCTTGTAAATATGGTATGTCCCTGTAATAGCGTTCTACCCAATCCAAACAATTATCACAGTGTATCGGCGCTATAGCAGGCTGAGGTTGAGTGTACTCAATAATGGGTGCTTTGGTCCTTCCTGTGGCTTGTTTCAAATCATGGTCTATGCCAGCAAAGCCCTCTTGTCCTTTTAGAAACAGAGGCAGTCTAGAAACAAAGTCATATTTTGCAGCTTGACCAATAGTTTCCTTCCTGAGACACTTGTTATTCATATCTTCTCGTGCAAGGAAATCGTTGATCTTGTCGTTGAAACAGTGATCATCGACCTTGATCACTGAGATCAAGCTCAAATGATCCTTGTTTCGATTTCTAAGACTCCTGGATATTAATTAGTCAGATCTCTTGTTTATAAAACTCAAATCTGAGTTATCCCATTTCTTACTCTTACGATTTTCTTAACAATAGGTTTTTCACCAAAGCCCTGATTTGGCTCAATAGGAGGACTAGGAGAAATATTCTCTTTTAATACATCCACTACCTCTTCTAACGATTTTCTGGGTGTGAAAATACATCGTGGTTTTTTACCCAGGGGGGTTCGTAAAGAAATATAATTTGGTTCATTAATCTTACAGTCATTATGTGAATCAAAACCTTGACTCTCGGTCACAGGGTTATCCGTATTTGGGTTTACATTTAAATGCAAAGGAGAGTTCATTGTGCTTTTGGGTAGGGAAAAATTGTTTCAACATGGGAAGCTTTCCGAAGTGTCTCCAATTTGAGACAGGTGTGATAACAACATAATTCTTATAAGCCCATGGTGATAGAGGCTTGATAGAGGGTTCAAGCTCTGTTTCTAATAAAATTTTTACATCTTATATAGGCTCATCAATAAATAGAAGGGCATGTTTAGATTAAACGATAGGAACAACATCAACAGTCAGATGTGGTATAAAAATACTAAACCATACCTACCCTCACACGTTATAAACTGTTTCAGAATGAAAAAAAGGTTTTTCCATCGAGGTTTCAAGAGGGTAATAGGAATACCTTTAGGGAAGCATGTAGATTTATGAGAGACCATGAACAGGCTCCAAGGCATGTGTTCCAGTTTAGTATTTTTGAAACATTTTTTTCCTTCCTATGACACTCATGTTGCTTGGGATATAGAGTCCTCTGTGACCTCCAATTGCAGATCCCCAAATTTGGCTCTAAACCCATCAAACATTTGATTAAAGGCCTATGCGACCACCAGGTTATAACCTTTGAATTTTCGGATGAAAATATCCCAACCATGAGCCTGCAAATCATTTATGGCATCATCATGGAAGAGAAGGGCTTGACAACCATTAGGTTCAATTTGAACCACAAAGGCCATGGTATCTATCAAACATACACAATATATACTACGGGAGGGAGGATTCATTTTCCAATAGACAAATAATAAAGAGAGGTCTGTGAAAACTGAAACGACCTGATACCTACGAACTTGGGATATTATCATGTTTGGTAATTTAAGTTTGGAGTGACAGAAAACCAAAGGATGCGTAGGCCTATGAACCATTATGCACAATGAATATTAAACCCCAACCACTATCAGATGCTTATTCGAATAATGAATGAGGGTCATTAAATGTACATGACAACATAATGAGGTGTATTTGTGGGTACATCAGACCTATACCAAGTGATATGAAAGTGATATGAATGATATAGAAAAGAGAACATATCAATTTTTTATCCAAGGTTGCAGCGTGATTATGGATATCAAATAATCAAACCATACAATCAACCATAGATAATTCCATAATACATAAAAATGTGGCAGTGGATTAATGAATGAGCTTATAAAACTTAAAATTAGCAACATATAGGTTCCCTTAAAGAGTAATCTCTTTGGTAAAATAATAGAAGAGAAAAACATACTGCAGAATGATTACCCAAGCCATGTTTTTTGTTTGAATTTCATGCTTTCAGTCATGAAATTTAAACAAAAAAAACGAAACTCTAAACGAAAAACTCATAAAATAAGTTAGCCCAGTAAATATCCTTGAAGCCAAAAGACAAAAACGTTTATAAATGTAAGGAGGAGGCAACTACATAAATTTTTTATCTCTTTTTGATGATTTTTAATTATGATAAAATTCGACAGAATTGTTGGCTGCCAAAAATTTGCTAATCTTGATTCACTCAATGATCTAGATTATTTTCGGCATGAAATGAGAGCGGAGATATAACACAGAAGTATTCAGAGATATTGCAAGAGAGACAAAAATATAACAGAGATATAGCAGAAATATAACAAGATTCACATATATACAGTAATACATGATTTCTATTAATGCAATAAATGTACAGAGACTATAAAAGTATAGAGTGAAAGACTCGCTAGAATGGTGGCAGCTTATCTCTGAGAAGAGATGTGATGGCTACTCGCATCTGTGAGAAGATAATTATTACAATGAGGCTCTAAGGGCCTTTTTAACATAAGTAAAATTCAAAACCCTAACCCCAGAAGATGAAAAGCCAAAAGGTTTGTGGGCCCCGATGGGGGTAGTTGATACGTCAACTTCCCAGGGGTGTAACTTTTGCATACGATCTCTGTTTGGGGCGCTCAATAGTTCATTGGAAATATCTATTCGAGAACTAAATTTTTTGGGTGAGCAACATGTTCTACGATCCATGTTGCTCCCCGTTTTCTCAAAAACCATCGTTTAGGGCCTCAAAATGGCCCCGGAAATTAAAAATTGCTAAAAATAGTAAATTACCAAAATTGTCAGAAAACTATTTTGACCTAGTTGGAAAAGGTGGGTGGACATCGATATCCACCTGGATCAATCCTCCCTCCTTAGGAAGCAATGGTCTCCATTGCATTGAGTTCCCGGGGGAGAGGGAAAAACGATTGTTGAAACTAAATCTTGGTGAGCTGCTTGCCTTGCTAGAGAAGTTGCATTGCTTAGCTTGTTGAAGGTTGTCATGAACTTGTGGCTGGAAGGGTTGGACCTTTTTAACCAGTCTGGCTACATGGGATGAATGTGTGTAGAAGGAATCTCTGTGCTTTGCTGCAACCTTGTCGACCTGCTTCTGGTGGATAGAAGGTGCTTGGGCCGAGGCTGTAGTAGTTGCAATATCATTTTGTTCCCTTTTCGAACAGATTGTGGAGAAGATGAATTTTGTAGTATGAGATACTACCTTGCGATACTGTTTAGGTGGGACAATAGTCGAAACTACCTCTGGTATTCTGTAGAGATGACCCCTCAAAGTAAAAATGACACTATGGGGTTGAGACTCATAAATAACATGGTGCTTCCACATATATGGCTAGCCCAAGAGAACATCACAGACATCCAGTGGGGAAACATCACATAATACCTCATCCTTGAAGGGTTGGATTCCGTATGACAATTGAAACTGCCAGCTGACACGAAGATCTCATCCTTGGCAAAGCCACCCAATGTTGTATGGATGCGAGTGTGGTGTTGTCGATAATCCCAACTATTTGACGACCTCTGTTGAGATGAGGTTCTTTTGGCTTCCACTATCAAAAATAAAATGCAGCGGGGTCCCCTTCACCCACATCTGTGAATGAAAAAGGTGCTCCCCCTCTTCTGGATCTGTTGGTTCTTTTGGTTGAATTGTTGCGGTCGTGACAATAGCAGTGGGGTCTGCGTCGATGATCTGTCTTTTACCAAGATTTTCAGAATCATAATTTGAATCAAGGTTTGACTCCTTGTCTTTGATCTCGACCACCAATGACTGTTTTGAGTGACATTCATCGGTGTTGTGCTAGGGGATTTTGTGGAAATCACACCATTTTACGGTGTCCTTCTTTGTCTTCCCGTGACCCTTCTTTTCCTGTGGCTTGGACTGGTTTATGGGAGACTGTTTGTTAGGGCCGTCTTTGTCATACTTTGGTTGTTGCAGATTTGCAGACCTGAATTCCCATTTGTTCCGGTGCTTAAATTTTTGCTCAATTTTAATAGCGTATCGATAAGTAGCACTGAGTGATGAGATGTCCAGAAAATCCATTTCAGTCTGGATGTATTTGTGTAGAGCCCCATAGTATTTCAGAACCAAATGTCATTCAGAGTCTTTGATATCTAGCTTGGTGCGCAAGGTATGGAAGGTATTCGTGAACTCTAGAACTGCTTGGCCCCTCTCTTGCCGCAGTGTGGTCCATCTCATGTAATGGTCCTCATAGTTGCCAATAGGGTAATACTATTCCTTTACTGCATCCACAAAAAAATTCCAAGTGGGATCGACCCCATATATTCTAGACTCCTCTGTGGAACTTTGCTCCTAGTAAGTTTCCCACCAATGTTTGACATGGGGGAGAGCTTTAAGGAGTGTGAAGGTGATCTTTTCTTTGTCGAAAAAATTGTGAACAGAGAAATAACCTTCTAGTAGATTTAACCATTTGTCTAGGGCTTCTGCATCTATTTGTCCTTCAAATACTGTAATATCAAAATTAACTTGTACCTTGAACGACGAGGTGCCTCCAAAGTGGCCGCTTGATGAAGATGCGCCTTATGCTATCGACAGGCATTGAAGGATGTGGGAAAAATTCTCCATCATTTCGCTCCTCTATCACGTGAGAACTTGCTCAAGCAATAGACTGATAAGATCATCTACTCCATCGTTTTTATTTTCTTCCACCATTGAGGGTTTCTTTGGTGTGTGAGAGAGATTGTCCTCAAGAGAGACAAGATCGAGATCCAACTTTCTATACTCAGACCTCTTCAAGGACATGCACTGAAAACGATCAAGAGCAGCCTGCTCTGATACCACTGATCCAGATTATTTTCGGCACGAAGTGAGAGCGGAGATATAACACAGAAGTATTTAGAGATATTGAAAGAGAGACAAAAATATAACGGAGATATAGTGGAAATATAACAAGAGTCACAGATATACAGTAATACACGATTTCTATTAATGAAATAAATGTACAGAGACTGTAAAAGTACAGAGTGAAAGACTTGCTAGAATGGTGGCAGCTTATCTCTGAGAAGAGATGTGATGACTACTCGCATCCATGAGAAGATAATTATTACAATGAGGCTCTAAGGGCCTTTTTAACATAGGTAAAATAAAAAACCCTAACCCCGGAAGATGAAAATACAAAAGGTTTGTGGGCCCCAATGGGGGTAGTTGATACGTCAACTTTCCAGGGGCGTAACTTTTTCATACGATCTCCGTTTGGGGCGCTCAATAGCTCGTTGGAAAGATCTGTCCGAGAAATACAATTTTTGGGTGAGAAACATTGATCTACAATCCATGTTGCCCCCTTTTTGTCAAAATCCATCGTTTAGGGACTCAAAATTGCCTCGGAAGTTAAAAACTGCTAAAAATAGTAAATTAACAAAATTGTCAGAAAACTATTTTGACCCAGTTGGAAAAGGTGGGTGGCCATCGATATCCACCTGGATCACTCAAACTAGTCACATTATTGGATGATTTTATTTTTATCATGGATTAATAATTTCTCACTTATATCATCACGTTTAAATCATCCAAATCCTTGGAGTTGTAAATACCTTGATGAAAAATCTCCATGATGAGGAATTACAACTGAGAATATTTAGACCAAAAACTAAAATCAGTGTCTTGTTTATTCTTATGATGACCACACCATTAAGTAATACAAAATTAGTAAAATGACATCAAAACATAGTAATCTAATTCATAATAGCTCTGTGCATACACAGATTTATACCATCTTGGATTTGAATGGAATGTACCACATGTACGGGTCTGTATGTTGACTGGTAACACTTAGGCAAATATACAACAAAACTGTGGCAACAATGTTGCCCACTTCTTGCTTGTATTCTTCCAAAATACTAATAAACATAGTGTGAAGGTTATAATCAGACCTGGGTAAGTGTTCCTTTCTCAACTAGGTGAAGGTATAAATCTACAAAGTCTGTAAAGCCCGTACAAATTCCTCTTTTGGAGGCTATTTGTTGTTTCTTATAAACAATGGTCCTGGCTTGACCTAGTTGTCTCTTCACAATCTTCCCTTTAAATATAGAGACTCGTCCTAGTCTATATTCCCGTCCTAGTCGATCTCTCTTTTCACTATGCTTGTTTGATGATCCTGATTTACTCCTATTCTCAGCATAGTAAGACCCTTATCGACCTATGCCTCAACCCTTTTCTCCACCTCACCTTACTACATTTACTGCTAACCCTAACTCAACCCTTTACTCCTTGACTCGATTGGATGTTGGCCCTAGCTTGGCCTCCCAATGCTTCCCTTTTGCAGACTTCTTCTGTCTTGACCTTCGACCTCCCTTGGAAGCGCCTCCTTACCTAGTCGACTATCTTCTCTTCTTGAGGTCATGAGAGAATGGGATTTCTAGGTTATTTGTAACCCTATCTCTTCCTTCATGCAATCTTGACCCTAGGATCTTCTTATCAAAATATTGATCCAAGGGTGTAGACCTAATCTCAAGTTGACTTGAGTGGTCCTCACCATTATGATGTTGTCTAGTCATAAGTTGGGCCTCTTCCACATTACTAGACACCCCTTATGTGGAAGAGTTACCTGCCTCAACTACACTCTAACACTCTAACACTCCCTCTTAGCAAGGGAGGTACTTCCACTGGGTATTCCTCTTCCATGATCCACCTCACTATTTGTTTCTCCCATTCAGTCTGATATACCCATCCTTTCTTGTTCGAATCGTCTATTTTCGCTACGTGGATGTATCTGCTACAACCTGCACCAAGGTTACCTGAGTATCCCTATCCATCCAATTGAGTCCATTCCCACCATGTGGGTCTACTGAGAATAGCTTCTTTTTCTCTCATGCATGGGTCAACAAAATAATTACTTTCTTTTGTGATTTTGTAAACAGGTCTCCCCCACAACTTATATAGACCATCCTCACTTATTCCTATCATCATGGGTGGTCCTAGTGCTTGATTTCTAAATGATTGGATGTGTACAACAACAAAAAAAAAATCTTACCCCATAGCCTTGATGATCTAAGGTTGCGATTGAGAGCACACTAAATCTCATACTTCGTTCATAAAGTACCTTTGACATCCTGAGAATCCTGCCTGATTCTATTTGTAGTGATACTAATCCTTTTCCTTGAATTTCCACCATGCTAGAATGCACATCACACTTCACAAATCTTGAATCCTGACTTGTGAAATCCTGAAGTGAAAGTCTTTCACCTATCATGTGACTTGTGGCCCAATTATCTATGTACCATTGTGTCCTAGTTTTGTCCTCTGTATCCAAAAATAGAGTGTGATCATCCTTAAACATTTGGGAAAATTCTCTAGTTCTGGGAGCCAACTACTGCTCTTCTTCCTCTTCTTTGTCCTCAACTTCTGTTGAGGCTTCAATGTCCTTTATTTTCCCTTTTGCACCAAATCCCTTCTCGGCTTGAGTGCATCGACTAGAAAAGTGTCCAAACTCTCCACACATATAGAATTGGACATGTGAGAGGTATTTCTTGGGCCTTTCGTTGGTGGGTCCTCCTCTGAAACATTTTCCTCTTCTGCCCCTACCCCCCCTCTTAGAAGTGAGGGTGAGGTTCTCTTCCTCTTCCTATTCATTCATATTTCCTCCCCTTCTGATTTCTTCCTGGAAACAATCATTCCATAATATTTCCCAGTCTAGTAGTTTCTCTTTGGATACTACCCCTGCAATGAAGGAGTTGTTGGATTACTGAGAGGGGGGGTGAATCGGTAATAGAGAAATTTAATTATTTTTCAACATAAAATGCAAGTGTTATATCAATGTATCAATATCATCCAATAGTTTCAGAGTAAATAAACAATGAACAAATGAGAAATCACACACATACACAGTACACCGGTGTTTCATGTGGAAACCCAAAGTGGGAGAAAACCACATAATGTTTTTTCTTATATGTATTTAAGACTTAAATTCATTGGAAGCACCAACTTCCTTTATTTTCCAACTACAACTGGAAGGAGGCTCCAACCCCCTAGTTTCTTAGGCTACAACATGAAGGAAGCTCCAACTCCCCAATTCTCTGGCTACAACTAGAAGGAGGCTAAAACCCCCTAGTTTCTTAGGCTACAACCTGAGGGAAGCTCCAACTCCCCAATTCCATGGCTACAACCAGAAGGAGGATACAACCCCCTATGTTCTCTAGATACAACTGGAAGGTGGCTACAACCACCTGTCCTTGCCCCATCCAACAACCTTGAAATAAAAGTAGAATGACGGAACCATTGCCACACTATCACTGTGAGATATACTTTTGTAAACCTGTACCAATCAACCTGTAATCAACTTGTACCATAAACAAGTGCATCAACCATGCACCAACCTATACCAAACAACCTGTAATCATCCTGTACCATAAATGAGTGCATCAACCATGCACCAACCTGTACCTCAACCTGTACCATCAACAAGTGCATCAACCATGCACCAAATATGTACCAATCATGCATCAAATACACATAAACTATGACTCATCAAGATGTACCAACATCATCAACTATACACCCCATGCATGTGCCAACTCATCAACTACTTATCTCAACCATGTAACCAACATGTACCTCAACCATATACCAAATACATATATCAATATAACCATCAAAATTTCTCTAGCAATACATCATGCTATCCATAACCAAATACCATAAACCCTTACATCAAACCATGTGCCATAACCTCCCTTTTATGTAGCCTCAAGGATGCATCATTCATAAGCCAATCATATACCAATACCACTAACAAGTGTCTCTCACAATGCACCACAAGATATGCCAATAAATCAAACTAAGTGCACTGACAATATACTTCAATAGATCTTCCTCAAAACCATTCTACAACAAGCCCTAAACTTCCAAGAGGGAATCCAACAGATTTACAAGAAAAACCCTCAACTAGATTCATAAGTTCAACACTACACATATGAAAACCATACATTTTTCTTCTTGTCGCATTCTGTTGCCACAATTTTTCTACTGTGGTTTTTCTGACGTGGTTTTCCTACCACACTTTTTCTTCTACAATTTTCCCGCCATGCTTTTTCTGTCCCACTTTTCCTGCCACGATTTTCCTACCGCACTTTTCCTGCTGCGATTTTCTTGCCACACTTTTTCTGCCGCACTTTTCTCTATTAATAATACCTTCCCAAATAACCTTTCAAAACAAATATATTCAATGATATTCAATAGGTGATTAAATGAGAGACCTTTTCCTCTTATTTATACTTTCATGTAGCTTCCTCAAGGGGTTACCTTCTAACCATCTTAACCCACTTTCCTTATTTTAGGGCTAACCCACTTCTAGCCACTTGTCCACTTAGTAATTTCTCCATTAACTTCATTATTTAAATAATTTATTTTGTATCCACTTTGACTTATAGTACACTCATCTCTTCACTTTATTATTTACCTTCTAACCATCTTAAACCACTTTCCTTATTTTAGGGCTAACCCACTTCTAACCACTTGTCCACTTAGTAATTTCTCCATTAACTTTATTATTTAACTAATTTATTTTGTATCCACTTTGACTTATAGTACACTCGTCACTTCACTTTATTATTTAAATAATTTATTCTTTGCAACCACTTTGACTACTTTGACCTTTTGGGGCTACTTTGACCTTTTGGGGCTTCTAGATGACTCATGAGGGTTCTTCAACTTCACATGGCCATAACTCTCTAAC
Organism: Picea sitchensis; assembly: GCA_010110895.2. Classification (NCBI taxonomy): domain Eukaryota; kingdom Viridiplantae; phylum Streptophyta; class Pinopsida; order Pinales; family Pinaceae; genus Picea; species Picea sitchensis. The sequence goes on along the minus strand of SNQJ01S0000793.1, from coordinate 334,634 downwards.
TGTGAGGATTTATGTGACGTTCCACATACCACCAGAAATGGTATGACATGTACTATCCATCTAGAATAGTCTTACCTTCAAATATATTATAACTCATACAATTATACATAAAAAAAACTTGGGTCCATTACCCAAACCTTTGTGCTACCGAAATTCGCTACCAAAATTTCCTCAAGGGTTGACATCAATGAAAACCAACCCAAATAATCAACATGCATCCCACTCCTTTGGGAATCCCCTCAAGGCTAAACGAACCATATTGGCTAGTGACAATTTCACCCCTACTATAAGAAGCTCATCTAGAAGATGTTTTACTTTGGTGAGGTAGACTGTAACACCTTCCCATTTAGACATCCTTATGTGTTGAATGCTTTCTTTGAGATCCATGATTCTCCTCTCATGATTGGCTTCAAACAACCCTTTCAGATGTGTCCACATTTCATGAGATATTTTTTTTTTCACCAATTTTTGGTACCCGATGGTCCTTCACTCCATCTAGAAGGATCCTCTGAGCTCTAATTTCTAGAGTTTGTTGTAAGGCCTTGTCTTTAGCATCCATGGGAACTATGGATTTATTCTAAACAATCCCTAATACTTTTCTCTCTTGAAGACAATTATTCATTCTATACTTCCATTGTACATAGTTGGAGGCACCATCAAGTCTGTTCTCATATATGAGGTTTGTAGTCACCTTGTTACTCAGTTTCAACTGCTTTAGCTCTGAATTCTTTCCTTTCTCTCTGAATATATCAACCCTACATGACCCTTTTCCTTCCTCCTCGAGGTTATAGGGTATGACCTCCTTATGGATCTTCTTCATTCCTTATATCAACAACACAATTCCTTGACACTTCTTTTGGGGTTGTCAAAATTTAATGCTTTGATACCATGAAGAAATACAAATAAGAATAATTAAATATTTTCAAAACAAAAACTAAACTTAGTGTCTTCTTTATTCTTATGACAACCACACCATTAAGTAATACAAAATCAATAAAATTACATCAAAATAGAATAATATTATTCATAATATCCCTATGCATACAAGGATTTTTCCCAGCTTGGATTTGAAAGGACCATACCACCTGTATGGGTCTGTATGCTCACTGGTATGACTTAGGTGAATATACAACAAAACTGTGGCACGATTCTTTCTTGCATTCTTCCAAAATACTAATAAACAAAGAGTGCAGGTTATACTCAGACCTGGGTAAGGGCTCCTTTCTCAACTGGCTGAAGGTACATATCATACAAATTCCTACAGTCCGTACAGATTCCTCTTCTTAAGGTTGTTTATTGTTTCTTCTAAACAACGATCCTGGCTCGACCTAGTTGTCTCTTCACATTCTTATATTTGAATAGATAGGCCCATATTGGTCTATATTCCATCCCTACTTGGTCTCTCCTTTCACTATACTTTCTTTCTGATCCCAACTACCTCCTATTCTCTACACAATAAGACCCTTCTCCATCTATGCATTAGCCCTTTTCTCAGTCTCACCTTGCTGCATTTACTATTGGCCATGACTTGACCCTTTAATCCTTGACTAGATTGGATGTTGTCCCTAGCTTGGCCTCCCAATGCTTCCCTTTTGCAGAATTCTTCTATCTTGACCCTCGACCTCCCTTGGAAGCACCTCCTTACCTAGTTGAACAACTTCTCTTCTTGAGGTCATGAGAGGATGGGCTTGCTAGGTTATTTGTAACCCTATCCCTTCCCTCATGCAATCTTGACCCTAGGATATTTGTTTCAAAATCTTGATCCAAGGGTGGGGAATTAATATAAAGTTGACTTGAGTGGTCCCCACCATTATGATGTTCTATATTCATAAGTTGGGCATCTTCCAAATTACTAGACACCCCTAATGTGGAAGAGTTACCTGCTCGAGCTACACTCTAACACATGCAACTTCTAAGATTCTAAATTTCAAGTTCTCAACATTTGTTTTGATCTTGTCCATTATAATAAGCTTCAAAATATGGTTTTATCGTGGGATTTAACTCATTAATATATTGGGCCCCACACTCTTTAGCACTCCTTGAACCAAAACTTGTTTTACTCATAACTTGGGAAGATAAGCATGTTTTGTTCATGAATGGAATATCTCTATTTCATCCCTATTACTCACGAACTTGTTGATTTTGTTTCCTAGAATATAGGTCTCATTCTTTTGAACAGAAAACATGTCTAGTGGAGAGATAAGATAGACAATCTTCTTTTTCACTTCATTTTTCTTCATGTTCTATGTCATATGTAGGCTCGGGGAAGTGAAACTTAATGTTTTTCTACTTGGAACACTCTTAGGAGATCGAGGATATCAATTTCATGGAATTTCCCATCATGCTAATCTTATCACCTATTATAAATATGATCTTAATCACTTCATTCAATTTCAATTTCTAATTATATCTTTCATTTTTGTTGGGGAATTCAATCCATCTAGGCCATGACCTGAGATTATTTGCACCTTTCTTGAGTATCTTAATTGCTCCCTTTTCATAATGATTTCCTCTTGCCCCTAACAAATGTGAAGATGATCATGCTAATGTTTCACATCATTGTTGTTAATAATTAGAGGAAACACATACCTTTGAATGATGATTTTGAATTAAATTTTATTTATCTTGTAAGCATGACCAATATTGGTTATTAACATGTATCTTTAAGACATGGATGGAATTGAATTTTTAGGGTTCTATTTATATTTGATTGATTTGATTTGCATGAACAAGACATAGGGCCTAGGGGATCCAAATCTCACAACAATCAATGGCACTAAAATCCCACATTGAAGAGCACAATGTGGGAAAGCACATAATGTTCATATCTCAAGAAGAACTTAGAAGGATCTGATATTGGATTGAATGGATAATAAATGGATACTTTATGACTGCACTGGAAATTGCACAAGTTTTATGACAACCAATATAGTTTAATTTTACATTAGATTAGTGTTCTTTGCTTAGGATTAGTTTAATTTGGATCTTTATTTTTCTTTTAGTTGAATTTCATCTCAATAAGTTAGTCGTTTAGAGAAAGAATTCTTCCCAAACGGTCTAATAATTGATCACACTTTTCTATTTGGTTATGCAAGTTGGGAAATGGATTATGCAACCAATAGCTTAGAATTTTTCTCTTGTAATAAAAGAAACCTAGGGAAGTCTTAATCTAAACTTGGCTATTGAGATTCCTTTGTGACATTTTTTTATTGATAAACCAAGATTGCCACCAAATCAACAATTGACCAGAAATCAAGTCTCGTTCATATATTCACAAATTAGTTTCTGATCTAGTTAATGTCTAGAGTCATTTTAATGGTTATTTTGATGACCTCCATAACAATGATTTTCCTTCTTTGCCTTATCAGATTGAATCATTTGAATATTTGTGGTTAATGATTTTCTTTTATAGCAAAGAGAAATTGGCACTTTGGTGAGAATTACAAAATGTATTTTCTATTAAAACATTAATTGTTTTCAAATGTGAAAAGGACTTTCTTATGTCAAGAAGTATTAAGAACTTATTGGTTTGTGATGGGATTTTGAAAAATCTCTTTTTACTAGACTTGTACATTGATCCATTTTGCTAGATTCCCGAAAGATTGTTGTGTTTCACTAAATGAAAGAAATTGTGTGCAACTGTTAGATTGGAGGATTATCTTATAAATCTTTTCCATTAGATTATAAATTCTCGCAATTTTTCTTGTTCTTCATTTTAAATATTTACTCTAGGAATCTTTCTATTGGGCTTAATGTTGAATGGTTAACATTTCTTAATTGATTATTACCGTTGGATTACTTCCCAAGATTTTACTGAAAACAATTTTGTTGTTGTTGCTCTAGATTTATTACTTGTTCTTGGGTTCTCTTCTTATCTTTGAACCAATTTTCATTCTTTCTTGATGACTGACATTCTAGATTTAGGTTCCTTTTAGTTAAATTTTATTTTTCAAGAATTTGACTCGGTTTTAGCACTTCCTTATGCTTGTATAGATTGCTTCCATCTTTTAATTTGAATGTTGGTATGTTCCCTCAACTAATTTGACTCTTTAATCCACCTTGAGGATTACCTTTTAGATTTGAGTGAGGGGTTGGTCCAATTTTGGTCACATGCTGAAGAATTTTTTTACAAGTCATGAGATGCATGGGTTGTTCTATCTGAACGAACATTCATGAAGTTCTTAGCTGTAGGTGTGGACTGATAGTTGTGGTGGAACACATGTGCCTATTGAGCATACCATGATAATCCATAGTATAGGAAAGTGTTTATCTACCTTTTTCTTTGAGATCCATTCATTTCATATTAATAAAATGGCCCATACTATGATGGTTTTGGGGATACTTGTGAGTTAAACTCAACAAATCAAATAGTTTAACTCTACTCAACAAATCAAAGGAACTCTCATGCCAACTTGCTTCCTTCACACCCTATGTGCATATGCATGTCTATATATAAAATCTAAAAGGGTGAGTATATTTTGAAATAAAAAGGAAGTTGAAATCACTATTAATAGAGTGGGAAGTACAAGTAAACCCGTCAGGGCTATGGATGCTTGTTGGCAATGGGGCTATGCTGGGAAAAGAGAGACGAGGAACACACTTATGTAAATGTTTGTTTGTTCTGAAAAGTGAAAACCCATGGTCAAACAAAAACCAATTTGATGTATGCAACTAGTAAAATAATTTACCTCATTATTTGGCTCTTTGAAAAAGATGTGTTATATTACAAGTACTAGAAATATTGGATTATATCTTTTATAAATTTGACATCATTGTGCTACCCATGATTATTGGAAAACTGTATGCATTTTGTTGAGCTTATATTTAAAATTTGGATATGAAGTAAAATCCCTAGAGTTCTATTGACAAAGATAATTGGTTCTTCCAGTTTGTTTCCATTTGTTGAGGCCACAACAACCCCCTTTTACTTTTTCTTTTACAAGCGAAAGGAAAGGGACCCCGTACTAAAATTTTCATTCGTAATGCCGAATCATCTATGCTTGAGCCTACTATTTCTTTTCCTAACTTGAGGGAGTTGGGGGTTTAATCTTGATTTATTATTATCTTTGATGGATGTTGATTATTCCTTTTGATCTAATGATTTCAAATTTATTCATGATACTTATTGACCTGTGATGTTTCATTGACATTTGTATGATGGAATTGACACGTTATCTGATTCTGAAGTGCTTGATGATCTTATGTGTTTGCAGGGTTTGATGTTCTATTGCATGTCTTGATTAAGTTTGTTCTTGATTATTTTTCTTATTGAATAACTCAAACTATGCATAATATTTCTATCATGATATGCTTAATGCCTTGAAATTTTTTACTTCCGCATGTGGATCTTAATCTTTTGTTTCAAACTCTAAATCAGAATTGCATAATCACTAATTCTTCTTTCAAGTGGAGACTTGGCATAGGCAGTATCAAGACACCTATCTATAGCCACCCATGATTGTTTTTGAAGAACCTAATTCTTATCTATAAATTGGATGAAATGTAGGAAACATATTATTTATGATGTATTGACGAGTCTCCTTTTAAGCGCATGACTAATCTCATTTTGTTGTGTTGCAAGAGCAGGTTTGTCGAGTCACTTTATTCACGTGACCACTTCAACCTTGATATGCATGTCGGGGAATCCATTGATCCTTATCCACAACATTGACCTTGATTCTTTCTAGGATTCACCTAATCAGGAAACAAATTACCTTGGCTTGCAATTGCCTCGAGGTCTCAATCCCAAAGGCTATCTGACCCACCTTTCTCGCAATCCTATCCTTGAATCTCTTCAAATTGATTTATACCAGGTCCCTTTTCTTTCTTACCTCTCACCAAAACCCAGGCCAAAATCCCATTCTACTTCTTGGCTAAAATTCCTTCGCGTGCTATTGCCTGATGCCTATTTGATATATGTCCCATTTGTATCATGCATATAAGTGGTCTAGTGCAAGGAACTTTTCCTTGACTTGGTTGTATTCCCGCTCCTTATGATCTTATCAGGTCCACCCTTTGAGGTGTGCATCTTTATTAGAATGAACAGTGTAGCATTTTTGGTTGGTGTTGATCTCCTTTTTCCATTCATCACTACTTGTGACGTTGTTTCATCACATAAAGTATCATATTATTCCCCTTCATCAATTTCCCTTCGTCGCAACTGAATAACAATATTCTTCATCACTATATGACCTAGCTCCTCTTCATGACACCTGGTTCCTTAAATCCTACATTATATGCATTATTCTTAATTTCGACCTCTAGGTACATAACCCTAACTAGTGGAACCCTAACTGGTGCAACCATGAGGGACATGGAACCTTGACTTGTGTAATTTGGTCTAATTTCCTAATTTGTAATTTTTTATATTTTGTAGATATTTTTGTATATATATTTTAATTTAATTTAATTTATATTTATTTATAATTTAATTTTATTTGTAATTATTTGTGATCATTTTTCCATAGTTTTACAAAACCACATGGTATTGCTCATTCCTTTTCCCCATGTTTCCCCCCTAGAATTAATTTAGGTATTTACTTTTACTAAGGGGAAAACTAACTCACATTAAATATATATTTTACATGGGGTAAATACATTTTTACTTGGATAAACCATTTATGTTAAATAAACAAACCATTTATTACCTAGTGTGTTTTGACCAAGACCTATGGTGTAACATGCATTTAAATTTTATCATACATAAATGTAAAACTAAAAAGAAAAACAAATTGAATTTTAATTATATATATACAGTCTGAGTGGGCCTAATGGTTAAGAACATGTGTTTCCTCTTAAGAGGTCACAGGTTCAAATCCAGAGGGGGGTAGGGTATGTATACCTTCGTAGACTTTACCAGTCAAATCGCTGGGCGAAGGGGGGTCCCTTTAATTTAATTTAATTTATATTTATTTATAAATTTTAATTACTTGTAATTATTTTGTGATCATTTTTCCCATAGTTTTACAAAACCACATGGTTGCTCATTCCTTTTCCCATGTTTCTTAGGCTCACTAGGTATTTACTTTAATAAGGGGAAACTAATTCACATTATCTATTTAATTTACATGGGGTAAATACATTTTTACTTGGATAAACCATTTATGTTAAATAAACAAACCATTTATTACCTAGTGTGTTTTGACCAAGACCTATGGTGTAACATGCATTTAAATTTTATCATACATAAAGTGTAAAACTAAAAAAGAAAAACAAATTGAATTTTAATTATATATATACAAATTGAAAGGGGCCTAATGGTTAAGAACATGTGTTTCCTCTTAAGAGTAGTCACAAGTTCAAACTGTGAGAGGTGTGTAGTGCAGGTATACCTTCAGAGATCCTACTACCAAATTGGCTATAAAGTCCCTTTGTCCCAATAAACAGGTCTCATAAGCACAATTTGTACTGCCACGTGACCTTTAAAAATAGATTATTATAATATATATACATATATATATATATATATATTTTTTTTCATTTTTCATTTTCACTTTATTTCTACTTTCCCCCCTAAACCCTAAATTGTACATATAACCATTCTATCTTTTCTCTTTTGATTTAGATTTTATTTTTTGTAAATTAGAAGATTTGCATTTCCTTCAAAATTGGGAGCTAAATACATATCATTCAACCTGGTGCATGGATTGCCAAAAAATTGAAACCAGCACCAACACCAACATCAGGTCCCCCAAAAACACAAATGTCTTCTCTGAGGGCCATAATCCATTTGTCTAAGAATGTCATAAAGGCTACATTGTTGTTCTAGGTTAAAATCTAGCCAGAAGACTACACAAACTAGAAATAAAAGAGTAACCAAAACTGTAACTAGATTTCCAAATTATACACCAAACTGACCATTACTGCCAACATCACAAGGAGGAATTGGTATGATAGGAGCACACACACAACTACGAGAGAAAACTGGACAATGTTGAGAAGTTCGTTGTCCTGATATTGATTCTAGGAGAGCTTCCAACTTATGGTCCATTGTCTCCTGGTGATATTGATGTTCTTCCATATCTAAGTGAAGCTCTAAGATTAACCAAAGTTGTTCTTCAGAGAACCAGCGTGGGCAACTCTCTACTTGAGTTCAACTGGATTCACCCACTAGAATTGGTGAATTTCTTTCTATAACATTACCACAAGCCTGAGGGATCAAAAAAATAGGTTGGGGACAAGGTTCTGGAGGTGAATTAGGGATTTCCATGTTTTCTTGAGGTTGTTCTAGTGGAACTTCCTCTTCCACAATGGTGAATCCCCATGCTTTCTCCTCTTGTTGGTTGGCTAGGGAAATAGAAATACTAGAGGAGGGGGAAAGTGAGGGAGAAACAGAGAGAGAGACCAAGGGTCGTCGATGGACAGGAGTGCGAGAGGACTTGGATCCCCAATAAGGTTTAACTCATTCATGAGGCATCGTGCTTGAGGGAAGGGGATGAAACTAGGAGGAAATCCTAATGAAGCTGATGTCATGAATGAAGTAGAAGGAGGGGGGGGAAGCTTGCAAAATGAAGGAGATATGAAATAAACCCACCAAGGTGTATTGAAAGCAAACGACTAGGGAAAACATAAATAATCGAAGGGGAATAATGGATCCCATACAAGAACCATAAAAACAACATAAATTTCATTTACCTCGATGGTACTAGAGTGAGATGAGCCAACCATCGATGGGACTTGTGACTTAATGTTGAGCATGAGTGCAATATCGTCGAGGAGAGTGTAGGAGTAAATTCTTCATCTTAAACAAAGGGCCATGCAATTGGAGGGTACGTCGACATCCAAGTGGCCCATTATTAAACTCAACTAGGTTGCACCCCATCCAAGGCCTCTTTTTATTTAGTTTTAATTTAACCTTTTTTATTTTTTATTTTTTTCTCCCACCATAATATAATGTAACATCCCAGGTCCATCCCCACTATCCCTCATAGGTGATTCATGATAATTCCCATAAAAATATTAAAATTTAAGACACACATCCATATTTTTCGAGAATCCTTTCTATTTTCGTTGAATCCCTACCTTCCCTCTTGAATACCTTTGGGAGTTATATGAATATTTTATTAATAAACCAAGCCATGGGGAAGCTTACCTCAAACCTATCTCATTGTATTTTACCCATGAACTTCACTGAGACCAACCAAGCATTCATCGGAAATATTTGAACCATCATAAGACTGTGTGTTAGTCTAATTGTTTTTAGACTGAAATGAATACCATCATGGTGGGGATGAATTAGAATGTGCGTACATAACTTGACTATTACCATCCTGACACATCAGAGTCCAAAATTTGGGATGCACTCATGTCAAATTCATTTACCATGCCTCACCCCATCAGATCTTGAACTATTCAAAAGATTTCACGTTCATAGTTTTACTATTCATAGTTTTCAAGTGCAAAATTCAAACCTACATCCCAAAGCCTAAACTCCCAAAACCTTAGAAATAATTTTGAAATTTCTTTGGGTTCTAACTTTTTGGAATTTTTAACTTTTCTATGATTCGATGTTTTTCACGTCGTTATTTTCATGGGAAAGTTAACCAAGATTTACCAAAATTGATTTACCGAATGCATATACTATCAGAACTATATGTCTCAAAAATGTAATGTTGATTGTTTATTAGACCATTATGAGCATGCCCGATCCGACCATTGGAATATTAGACTATCGGAAAACTGTGTCTCAGAATCACAACCATCAGAACATGCATGGAATTTTTGTATTATATGGATTTTGATTATATTTTAAATTTTAGGTATTTTTATATGAATTTTGATAATTGCACATGGGTGGATGGGGGGTTATTTCCTTAATTAATTTTTGGATGGGGTTATTTCATTAATTAATTTTTTATTGGGGTTATTTCCTTAATTAGTTTTGCTTTTCGCATGGGTTAGAGGATAATGTTTCATTGTAGTTAATTTAATTATTTACTTATTTTTATTTCCTAGTTTCACGGGAATTGGGGCAAATATTTTAATATTTTATTATTGTTAATTTTAGTAATTACTTTTTCACGTAGGTGATAATTAGATTATTTTTATTTTTGTTATTAATTTTTATTTCCACATAGGTTTGGGGATAATTTTAGGTTTATTTTTTTATTTTTATTTTTTTCCTAATTTTTAGGAGGGAAATTAGCTACAATTTTATTACAAGTCGCAGGTCCCATGCATTCTTAGGTCCTTATTAAAAGTATCTATATGGGCTAAAACCATTTAAATCACTAAGTGTTGAACTCTCTTGTGCATGTGGAATTTTTGTATAGACTTCAAGAATCCATATATGTGGCTACAGGAAATGAAACTAGGCTCAAGATAGCTTGCAGGAAATATGGAAGATAGAATAATAGGATGAGGTATGAATTATTGAAAGGTTGAGAGAATAAATGGTCTGAAAATGAAAAACACACAAAAACAAACCTGAATTTGGTTGAAGAACATGTTATGTTATGCTCCAACAGGAATATCTCAAGCTTCAAACATCGAAATCAAACCCAGAATAGCTTGATGGAAATATAATACAAAGGATAATAATATCATAAGATTTTAATCAAGAGGAAAACACAAAAAAACCCCAACATAGCTCAAGGAATAGCAGATGATGCCAATAGGCAAAGCTACTAATATTTGCAAATGAATGTCATGTATGAACTACCTGAGGGAGAAAATAACCACCCATGAGACTCTCCATATTAAATTTGTAACTCTTTCATATTCAAATTCGAAAATGTAAAATAAATTAAGAGAAAATGAAACTAACATCCACGAGAGCTAAAGAGTCTCTCTTGTTTTATAAAAGAGAGCTCACTCAAGTAAACTGAGAACTTTTTCCCTTTGTGAGTGATATAAAATATTCTTACTTCTGAATGAATAAAGAGCAAGAGACATTTCAGAAATTTGTGGTTTTTATGAATGTATATGAGACGATTCTTTGTGCATTTATCTTCTTCTTGAGTAGCATAGAATCCTGTTGTCTGATCTATTTATTTATTTTATTCTATCTACTCATGCTATCACATGTTTCCTTATGATTACAAAAACAATGTTATGAATGCATTGTAAAACTAATTGTTTATGTATACACAACATTGTTGTTATCACTTATCATTAGCATACATGAATTATTTATGGTTATGATGATATTATCTTTCATTGTACTCATTCTTTTAAGTTTTTCTCTTGGGATAGGTTAAAAGTAGTTAGGATTAGATAATTTTTCTTCTAGTTAGATTAGTATTAGGATTGATTAGAACTCTTAGGGGGATAAATTGTTGTATTTCAATTTTCTTCTTTTAATTCTAAGCAACAATGAGGCTCACATACTCGTCCAAAATGCTACACGAAACGAGAGTAGGTCTAATTGGGACCTGCCATCAGGCATTCTCCCTTACTTACTTGATAGGCCATTTGGACCTGTCAATGCACTGGTAAGTGCCAATCAAGCTAAGAAATTGATCAGTTCTAGAAAGAAATATGTTTTAATTTTACTAAGGGAGAATTAGTCTCGTGAAGAGTCGTTAAAAGTAAAGACATCCCCACAAGGGTGTCCTAAGGAGTAGAAACATAAACTAGATTAGTTTCTAAAGGCATATAGGGGAGTGTTCCAAAAACCTAAAGGGATGCCACCTAAGAGGGAAGGAGAGCATGAAATCCAATTATTTCCAGACTCATGTTTGTTGAATATTGGGTTGTATAGATAGTCTTTTATGGAAGCAAATGGAGTAAAGAAGTAGTTGAAGCAATTGTTGGAGCAGGGTCTGATTCAATCAAGTACCTCACCTTGTGGGTCACCCATCATAATTGCACCCTAGTAGGATGGGCCTTGGATAATGTGTATCAATTACAGGGCATTGAACAAGATTACATTGAAGAATCGACATCCTTTTTCCCAAGATCTATGATTTGTTGGACTCGATGCAGCATGCCAAGTACTTCAATAAGCTAGATTTGAAATCAAGATATCACCATGTGTTAAAGAAGAATATACATGGAAGACTGCCTTCAAGATAAAGAAAGGTTTGTATGAGTGATTGATTATTCCATTCGGTTTGTGCAACACAACAACTACATTTATGAGACTAATGAATGATTTTTTACATCCTTATCTAGATTCATTTATTATTGTCTATTTGTATGATATATTGGTTTATAGTGCTACATGGTAGGAAAAAATATTACATCTTATGTAGGTATTGGAGACCCTAAATAAGCACTAGCTACTGGCCAATCTCAAGAAATGCAATCTCACTCAACAATATTTGGTGTATATGGAGTATGTAATCGGTGGAGGTGAACTTAAGATAGATACTACCAACATGGAGGCCATCATCAAATGGTCGGTTCCTACAAATTGCACAGATGTTAGAATATTTATTGGGGAAACATAGTACTTTTGGAAGTTCATATCTTTTATTTTATCAGTAACTCCATGATAGCAACACAGCCCCTTCATGACCCGCAGGTCGGAAGGTCCACGCGCACACAAGATCTTCTCTTCTATCGTGGCCCGAAGAACCTTAATGCTCTTCTATTTCCCTTATCGGGAAATCTGCACCCACATAAACTCTTCGCGCGATCCCCTTTCTTTACTATTCTGGGAATCAAACTTCACAACTTTGCGAGTCTAGTGGTCGACCTCTAGTTTCACGAATCCACGAAACCCGACAACCGGTCAACACTGACTTCCTCCTGTTGGGGGTTCCTCTATCGCGATTTCGCCACTCGCGATGCCAAACAACTTGTATCCCCGACTCCCGATGCCCGATGCGCCGAAACTTCGACACACGTGTGAGTTGACTATTCAATCAATCATCGCTTCACTCCATCGACATTTCGGGGTTCGCGGTATCGTGAATCCTAATGCAATGAGTTTGGGACTTCTCGCTGCGAATTCCTGATGAGACGTGCCACCTGTCCACCACTCTGACTCCGCTGTGGCCCACACACAAATCTCGTACCCATCAAAATATCGTGTGTCGCGATTTCACAATTCCCATTACCAAATCTTCGACTCTTCTCTCACGAAATCCCGATAGGCGATTTCACGAATAATCCAACGACCCTTAGCTGGATTGGATCAACGACTCTATCTCTCCTGAGCTTTGAACCCTGTGGGAATACTCGTGTATCTCCCCTGCACCTCCACAAGATCCAATGGCCCATGGAAATTCGCGGATTCTCCTCGGAGAATTCCGACCGTCTATCTTTCCCGATGAATCCTGTGAAATGAACCAAGTCTTCCTCCATGAAAACTTGTTTCCTCTGCGTGAAAACTTGCGACGCTTTCTTGCCAACCTTCAAGACACAACTTCTCCACACTGTCCTTCAACAAATCCGAAGGCCTATCCTTCCTGAGCTTTGCTATGACTCTGAGCCTTAGAAAAGACTCCTTGTGCGCACTCCTTGCGACAACCCTTCAACACGTTTAAGTGATGAATTCCCTTCGACTCTACGCACTCCTACAGCAGCAGTCTTTCAGAGCTTTGCTTAGGTTTGCAACCCTGAAGCTTCACTTGGTCTGCGCACTCCTTGCATGGCTTCTGTGCCAAACTTGCACTTCTGGGATCAATCAGAACAAAAAATATCTCTATCTGAACCCTCTGTCAATGCACTCCTTGCGGACAATTCGATTGCACTCCTTGCAGGAACTCCTTGCTCAGAGAGAGAAACAATTGAAACTCATTCCATCACCCTCTCAGACTTCAATTCATACATGAAATCACATACACAACATATATAAGAAATAGTATAACATGAAGCAAACATTCATGAGCATATCATTCAGCGTCAATACACAGAGAACAACACAAAACCATGAATTTGAATCAAGGCTTTCTATTAATTCAAATATCTGTACATGGGTGTTCTTACACATCTCTTTGCATGCTCTTGCTCTTCTCCTGCTTAAATAATATTACAAATGCACAATGAGGGTGTCTATATCCTGTTTCCCTCTTGCGCTCTACAACTGTCTAGTCTAGAATTAAATTCTATCTAACTTCATTAACTTCTTTAAATGTCGTCTATCTACTAAAGGACGAGAGCAATCCGCTCAGGGTCCATTTACAATATACAAGTGCGCTTCATTAAATTTCCATATTAATGTTCGTGCAATAATTCCAAGGTGTTTTCAAAATTTGTGCTGGCACTCGTCCAACTGTCCTTCTCTTCCGCGCTGGCTCACTTGATGTAGGCGATTCTCCTGCATCATACTCCCTCGCTTGAAAACTTTCATGGGCTCTTATCCATGAGCTCCTGCACGGTCTGTTCATGCTTCTGTATCTCTATTTCAGTCTCCCAACTGGCATCTTCAACTGGATGGTTCTTCCATTTGACCAGATACTCAAAGTATTGCTTTCGCCTGGTCCTCTTGCTCACTTTCTTATCCAGTATGCATTCCATCTGCGGCTTCTCTGCAACTGACATTTGTTTCATCCACTGGATCACTGGCTTCTCATTTCTAGTATCTGCTTCTCCAGCCTTGTATGGGTACAAATCTGAGATATTGAATATCGAAGAAATTCCGATCCCATCGGGTAGTTCAATCTCATAAACATTTGCCCCAAATTTCCTCAAGACCTTGCATGGCCCGATTTTCTTCATCTTCAGCTTATTGTATGTTCCCCTCGAGAACCTTTCCTTTCTCAAATGTGCCAGAACTAAGTCACCAACCTCAAACTTAAGTTTTCTCCTATGCCGATCGGCTTTGTGCTTATACTCCTGACTTGAACTCTGTAGTCGCTGCTTCACCTGGCTGTGAAGTTCTTTCATCGCCTCCGCGAATTCTTCTGCACTATCGCTCCTAGTCGTAGTCTATTCTGAATCCCTCAATTCATAAATTCCTCTCGGCTGCATGCCATAGACAATCTGAAATGGACTTTGCCCTATGCTCCGATTCACTGAGTCATTGTACGCAAATTCTGTCTGTGGTAATATGTTGTCCCACTAGCTGTGGTGCTCCATCACCAAGATTCTCAACAAGTCTCCCAGACTTTTGTTCACCACTTCTATCTGTCCATCCGTCTGAGGATGATAAGCTGAACTAAATGCCAAATTAGTTCCCAGCTTCTTCCATAAGGTCCTCCAAAAATGCCCTATTAATTTCATATCTCTGTCCGAAACTATACTTCTCGGCAACCCATGAAGTCGAATGACCTCTTTGAAAAACAGATTCGCGATGTGAGTTGCATCGCTGGTCTTCTGACATGGAATGAAGTGTGCCATTTTGGAAAATCTATCCACCACCACAAAGATTGAATCAACACCTCTTTGTGTCCTCGGCAACCCCAATACAAAATCCATGCTAATCGCATCCCACAGCCTCTCTAGTATGGGCAATGGTTGATAAAACCCCGCATTCTGCTTCCTTCCCTTCGAATGCTGGCAAACTCTGCATCTGTCTACAAATCTCTTGACCTCTGATCGCATCCCTGGCCAAAATTATGACTCTCTCAACTTTGCAAATGTTTTTTCATGACCGAAATGTCCGGCCAATCCTCCACTGTGTTTCTCCTTCAACAAGTTCTCCCTCATGGAGCATTTCGGAATACACAATTGATTTCCCTTAAACAACAATCCTTCCTGGATCATGTACTCGACCCACTGGCTTCTATCTCTGAGAACTGGATTCTCAGCTGCTTCATATGCCTCTCCAAAATCTGGATCATCTCTGTACATGTTCCTGAGATCATCAAAACCCAATGTTTTGACTCAGAACTCCTGCAACAATAAACACTTCCTGCTCAAAGCATCAACAACTTTGTTAGCAGTACCAGAAATATGTTTTATCACAAATGTGAAATTATGCATATACTCGACCCATTTGACATGTTTCTGATTCAACTTCTCCTGTTGAGTCACAAACTGTAATGCATGGTTATCACTATACAAAACAAATTCCTTTGGAATCAAGTAGTGCCTCCACTTCTTCAATGCCTGTATGATAGCACATACTTCCTTATCATATGTAGAGTACTTCACTTTCGCCTCATTAAGATTCTCACTGAAATATGCTATCGGCCTATCTTTCTAACTCAAGACTGCCCCGATTGCAAACCCACTTGCATCGCATTTCACTTGAAATGTCTTTTGGAAATCTGGCAACACTAGAACTGGTTGTTCCGTGATCTTCCGTTTCAACAGTTTGAATCTCTTCTTAGCCTCTTCTGTCCAGTGAAAAGACTTGTGTCTTTTCTTCACTGTGTCCATCTTTGCTGTGCTAATCCCACTGAAATTCCTGATGAACCTTCGGTAGAAACTAGCCAATCCGTGAAAACTTCTCACCTCAAATACATTCTTTGGTGATGGCCAATTTTTAATCACTTCCACCTTATCTAGGTCCATCCTCAACTCATTCGCCGAAATAACAAACCCCAAGTAAATGATTTATGTCTTCATGTTAATCAACAACTTCTCCTGCTGCAGTTTCTGCATCACTGTAGCCAAATGCTTCAGATGCTCCGCTGTTGTCTTACTGTAAACCAGTATGTCATCCAGATATACAATGACAAATTTCTCGATGAACTCCTTCAGGACTTCATTCATCAACCTCATGAATGTACTTGGCACATTTGTTAAGCCAAACGGCATAACAAGCCATTCATACAACCCTTCATTTGTTTTGAATGCTGTCTTCCATTCATCACCTTCTCTCATGCGAATCTGATGATAACCGCTTTTCAAATCAATCTTTGAAAAGTACTTTGCTCTGCTCAAGAAATCCATCAGATCATCCATCCTCGGCAATGGAAATCTGTACCTGATGGTTATCTTATTAATCGCCCTCAAGTCAGTACACATCCTCCAGCCTCCATCTTTCTTTGGACTGAGTACTGTTGGAACAACACATGGAATCAAGCTTTCCCTGACCAAACCTTTGTCCAACAATTCCTGGACTTGCCTTTTAACCTCCTCATTCTCTTGCGGCGTCAATCTGTACACGGATTTATTTGGTAAACTGGCTCCTGGTATGAGATCGATATGATGACTCACACTTCTTATCAGTGGTAATGAACGAGGTAATTCATCCACTATAATGTCAGCGAACTCTTCCAACAATTCCTGAACTTCCTCTGGCAAATCATCCACTCTTGTGCTAGTCAGAACAATCCTCGGCTTTCTAACCACAATGAACTGTGGATCCTCCTTCTTCTTAACATCATTAAGGAGTTCCTTCCCACTCATGAGAATTATTTTGTTTCTTACTTCCGACTTCACCTCCTTATCCTTTATTGGAAGCAACATGTGTGTCCTCCCATTCTTCTCTAGGGTGTATGTGTTCATTCGCCCATCATGAATCACATTTCTATAATATTGCCATGGTCTACCCAACAATAGATGACAAACATCCATATGAATGACATCACATAACATCTTATCATTATATCCTCCTATCTTGAATTCAACCAAGCATTGTTTAGTAACAGTTACCTGGTGTCCCTTTTGTAGCCATGAAACTCTGTATGGGCTTGGATGATCAGTCGTCTCTAGCTCCAGCTTCTCTACCATCTCTGTAGATACGATATTATCCATGCTACCACTGTCTACGATGACCTTGCATACCCCGTCCTTGGTTTTGCAAGAAGTCCTGAAAAGTCTGGTCCTTTAGACTGAACTTTCCACCTTCTTCTCGGGTGTCAAAAGGACTTTTCGCATCATGAGCGATCTTCCTCCTTCTGCATCTTCAACCTCTACATCCCACCTCTACGCTTTGGTGATGTGAGCTTCTCCAATGCCCTTCTTTTTCTCTGGACACTCGTAAGACTTGTGCCCATTTTTCCCACATGTGAAGCATGTGATTATTCCACCTCTTCCTCTTCCTCTACCTCTAGTATGAGGAAAAGTGTTGTTATTAGCATAATCTCCCCTCTGCTCATTATGCTTCCCTCTCTGTTCAACATATGGCCCTCTCTGTGAGGTTCCACCTCTCTCTATTAGAGTCTGAGGTTTCTTCCAGTCTTCCTTGGGCTTCTTGAATTTGTCTTGGGCAACTGATTTGCCTCTTGGCTGACTTCTGCCTCGGCCCCTCTGACTCTGCTTTCGGCTCAACTTCTCTTCAGCTTTCAGAGCCATCTGATAAGAATCTTCCACCATTCGGATGGTTACCATGCTCATCTCATCCTGGATATCATATCTTAGGCCATTCATATATCTGGCAACCTTTTCATCATCACTCTCCCGATGACCTACTCTGATGTTCAGTTTATAGAATTCCTCAGTGTATTATTTCACTGTCATCAGCTTCTGTCTTAGGTTCTGCATTCTCCTGAACAAAGTGATTTGATAGTCTCTCGGGATGAATTTCGCCTTCATCTTCACGATCATCTGGTCCCAGCTCTTGATCTTCTGCTTGCCCTTGCATCATCTGTCAGATTGTAGTTCATCCCACCACAATGCTGCATGTCCTTTCAAGTGTGTAACAACATGCTTGACCTTCTTGTCCTCTTAGACATCTTCATAATCGAAGTATGTATCTAGAGCTCTAATCCAGTCTAGAAGATCCTCTGCATCCAAGTTTCCCTCGTAAACTAGAATTTACATCTTCTCTCTTGCACCCATCCTGGAAATAGCTTTGATCAAACGCTCATTTGATGCATCTTCAGCTGCAACTTCCTCTTCTCGTTCAACCTCAATCTCTCTTTCGAAATCACTAAGATCCCCTACACCGGCTGTGCGTCTTTGAGCTGTCTCCATGTCTTCGAGTCTTGCTCGTAGATCACGCATCTGTCTCTCCATGACTGGATCAGTCATCTTCCTGCCTCTTCTTCTCTGCGCTTCCCTATCCTTTGGATCGGGTGATTGCCTATCTCTCCTCGGAGGCATGGTGAATTTTATTTCTCTGCTACAGAAAGAAAAGAATCTTTCTAAGCTCTGATACCACTTGATAGCAATGCAGCCCCTTCACGACCCGCAGGTCGGAATGTCCATGCGCACACATGATCTTCCCTTCTATCGTGGCCCGAAGAACCTTAATTCTCTTCTATTTCCCTTATCGGGAAATATACACCCACATAAACTCTTCGCATGATCCTCTTTCTTTATTATTCGGGGAATCAGACTTCGCAACTTTGCGAGTGTTACACATTATTTTCGTCATCCCTATGATCGTTAATGATGTAAACCTATCTATTGCCTTTAGAGGGGTCACAGTGGCCTGAGTTCCTGAAGAGAGAAGGAAGAAGAACTTTTCCTGAGAAAAGAAGTTGCATTTTCCTATGTAGAAACCTTATAAAGAGAAGTTTCCGCAGGTTGCTATATAGGCAGGGTGCGGAAATGACCAATTTCCGCAGGTTGCTATATAGACAGGGTGCGGACTTTCCGTAGGTTGCTATATAGGCAGGGTGCGGAAATGACCACTTTCCGCAGGTTGCTATATAGCTAGGGTGCGGAAATTCCAGCACGTGGGAAAAACGTACGGTTTCTCGAATTTTCTAGAAGGAGAAGCTTCTTGGGCGAGGTGGCATC
>SNQJ01S0000793.1:279648-315157 GCA_010110895.2 Picea sitchensis | reverse complement strand
TCTTTCCTATAAAGCTTGTTTTGTTTTATTGTATGATTCCTTGATCACATACATAGGTTTATATTGAGTTTATGCTATCACTATCATTTTGGTTGGTTCGTGTTGTTTTGATATTGACTACACAAGAGCACTGGAGTGAAGCGGGAGCAACAAAGACTATAGGAAGCGATTATAAGGTATGTTACTTATTCTTGCCTCTTAGTAAATTCAATATTTAAAACTTAAGGAAAGCGTCCTATTCTGTCTTGTTTTGTTCTAGATCCAGGTGGATCTAGGGAGATCGGTTTGTGTCCGCACTTACGGATTTATCCATAAACAGCGAGTCTAGTGGTCGACCTTTGATTTCATGAATCCACGAAACCCAACAACCGGTCAATGCTGACTTCCTCCTGTTGGGGGTTCCTTTCTCGCGATTTCGCCACTCGCTATGCCAAACAACTTGTATCCCCGACTCCCGATGCCCGATGCGCTGAAACTTCGACACACGTGTGAGTTGACTATTCAATCAATCGCCGCTTCACTCCATCGGCATTTTGGGGTTCGCGGTATCGCAAATCCTAATGCAGTGAGTTCGGGACTTCTCGCTGTGAATTCTCGATGCGATGTGCCACCTGTCCACAACTCTGACTCCGCTGTGGCCCACACACAAATCTCGTACCTGTCGGAATATCGCGTGTCGCGATTTCGCAATTCCTATTACCAAATATTTGACTCTTCTCTCATGAAATCCCGATAGGCTATTTCGCGAATAATCCAACGACCCTTAGCTGGCTTGGATCAACGACTCTATCTCTCCTGAGATTTGAACCCTGTGGGAATACTCGTGTATCTCCCCTGCACCTCCACAAGATCCAACGACCCACAAAAATTCGCGGATTCTCCTCAGAGAATTCCGACCGTCTATCTTTCTTGATGAGTCCTGTGAAATGAACCAAGTCTTCCTCTGTGAAAACTTGTTTCCTCTACGTGAAAACTTGCGATGCTTTCTTGCCAACCTTCAAGACACAACTTCTCCACGTTGTACTTCAACAAATCCAAAGGCCTATCCTTCTTGAGCTTTGCTATGACTCTGAGCCTTAGAAAAGACTCCTTGCATGCACTCCTTGCGGCAACCCTTCAACACGTTTAAGTGATGAATTTGCTTCGACTCTGCGCACTCCTACAACAACAGTCTTTCAGAGATTTTCTCAGGTTCGCAACCATGAAGCTTCACTTGGCCTGTGCACTCCTTGCACGGCTCCTGTGCCCAACTTGCACTTCTGGGATGAATGAGAACAAAAACTATCTCTATTTGAACCCTCTGTCAATGCACTCCTTGCAGACAATTCGACTGCACTGCTTGCAGGAACTCCTTGCTCAGACAAAGAAACAATTGAAACTCATTCCATCACCCTCTCAGACTTCAATTCATACATGAAATCACATACAAAACATATAAAAGCAAATGTATAACAGGAAGCAAACATTCATGAGCATATCATTCAACATTAATACACAGAGAACAACACAAAACCATGAATTTGAATCAAAGCTTTCTATTAATTCAAATATCTGTACATGGGTGTTCTTACACAACTCTCTGCATGCTCTTTCTCTTCTCCTGCTTCAATAATATTACAAATGCACAATGAGGGTGTCTATATCCCGTTTCCCTCTTGCGCTCTACAACTGTCTAGTCTAGAATTAAATTCTATCTAACTTCATTAACTTCTTTAAATGTCGTCTATCTACTAAAGGACAAGAGCAATCCGCTCAGGGTCCATTTACAATATACAAGTGCGCTTCATTAAATTTCCATATTAATGTTCGTGCAACAATTCCAAGGTGTTTTCAAAATTTGTGCTGGCGCTCGTCCAGCTGTCTTTCGCTTCCGCACTGGCTCACTTGATGTAGGCGATGCTCCTGCATCACTCCACCACTCCACACAATAACATTAGTCAATAAAATTTTCTAGTGGGGAAAGAATGAGCATAATTCCTTTGATGGGATGAAAATAAATATCAGTCAAGAACCAATGCTCGTGCTACCAAAATTGAAGAATCTCTTCGAAGAGGAGACAGATGCAAGTGGGTATGAAATGGAAGCAGTCATGATGCATGAATGAAGGATCATATTCTATCATTCTAAATTATTTCATGGGGAAGTCCTCAACTACCCTACCTATGACAAAAATCTCTATGCCTTGGTACAAGTGGTCAAAAAGTGGAAGCACTATATGATGAGAAAGTGGAGCATCATTCACATAGATCACCAACCACTCCAACATTTGCAGGACCAAAGTGAGTTATAGTAAACCAAAGAATACAAATGGATGGGGTTATTACATTGGTTTCAATTGGTTATAAATTGTAAGTAAGGTAGCACAAATAAGTTGGTAGACATGCTTTCACAACCACCCGCATCCAAGATTACATCTTTGGAAACTCTGACGCACATGGATCATTTTACCCATGTTGCATACAAAGAGGAAAACATATAAGATGAGGAATTCAAGGAGGTATTTCAATAACTACAAGGACAAATTCATATAGAAGAAGGTGACAACAAGGATGACTATCGTTTCCAAAATTGTTTACTCTACAAGCTCGACAATCTTTGTGTCCCTAAAGGTAAAAAATTGCATCGTATTAGAGAGGACCTCACATCCAAGGTTATGGGAAATTTTGGTGTTGGGAAGATAGTTTCCAACTTACATAGGTATGTGTACTAGCCCAGAATGCAATAATGTGTAGCATGGTATATTATAGGATGTATACTTTGTTGTACTAGCATGCCTAGTAACATGAAGCAAGGTATATACCATCCATTACCTATACCCACTTGACCTTGGGAAAGTATTTCCATGGACTTTGTGGGAGGTTTACCAACAAACAGGAAGGGACATGACTATCTATTTTTGTTAATTCACAAGTTCAACAAAATGTACATTCTCATGCCTTGTAAAAAGACCATTAAGCGACAAGAAGCAACAAACGTGTTCTTTGAGCAGGTTTGGGTGCACTTTTGGATACCAAGGAGAATCATCTCTAAAAGTGGACACATAATTTCTTAGTGCCTTTTGAGATACATTGTGGGAGAAGACGAGCACTCAACTCAAAAGGTATACAACATTCCATCCACAAATAAATGGGAAGACATAAGTAGTCAACATGATTTTGGTGTAACTTTTGAGGGGTTACAATCCGAAGCATCTGAAGATATGGGATGAAAATATGATTTGTATACAACACTTATAATATATCAATCAACACTTCCACTGGTAAGTCACCTTTTGAAAGTTTCTTAGGATATTTTCCACCTTCACCCTTAGATGTTCTATATGGACATCAAGGAGGAGTGAGGGAGGACCTCATAGGAGATGAATTAAAAGTGGAAAAATTTGTTGAGAAGATTAGGCAGATCCATTTTCAAGTATAGGAGATGTCAAGGAAGTCATAGGAAAATTACAAGGCTAGACATGACCAACACATAACAGAGAGACCACTTAGAGTGGAAGATAGAGTATGGTTACAACTGAATAAGGAAAGACTACAGGGTCTTGGTAATAATATCAAGGCTTTATGGTATGGTACTTTTGAGGTATTGGAAAATGTGGGAGATAACTCCTACAAACTCAATCTACCCTCATACATGTGCATTTACTCAGTGGTGAATGTGGAGAATATCAAACTCTAAAATCCTTTCATGTTGGATCAAGAGGAGGAGCAAGTCCTACCTTCGATAGAGGAATTAGCACCAGATGCTCAGGAATATTTAACATAGGAAATAGTTTTACATAAGAGCTTTAGAAGTAAAAGACAGGGGGAAACATGACCTTTGGGAGATTGGGTTGAAAGGATAACTTCAAAGAAAATAAAAATGATACTTCATGGAGAAAGTAGAGAAAACATTTCCTCACCTCATTCAGTAAACCTTTTGGGAACCAAAAACCTCCCTAAATGGGGAGGTATGATCCATATGGGACCATTATATTATTTTTCATCTATGTCATTACTTTATGGGTGAAAAATATTAGAGGAATCAACTTGTAGAGCCATTTTAGCGACTCGTCCATATTTCAAAATTTAGGTCCAAAAAAAATATAAAATATTATATATCCATTTTTAGGCATAAAACGACACTTTTTTATCATTCAAAACTTACTATTAAGATTTCATTATATTCTGTGCGATGATACCTTTCCAATGATGAAAGAATCGCCTCAATTAGAGTTTGTATGAGAAATTTCTTCCTCCCACACATTGACCTACCGTATTGATCACCATGGTGTGAGTGGATTCCATGTCAACCTCCATTACATAAATATGTGGGGCTAACCATATAACATATTTTATAATAAAGTTATATAAGGTCCAAACCCTTATCACAATTGAGGGCTGAGGAAGTCAAAACCCTACCACTCAATGGCTATCAGGTTATTTTAAATACTGGGCCGCTAGGAGGAGAAGGGGTTCCATTCTATGTTATTGTAGTTTGTTCCATAGTAGAGAAGAACAACTGGGAGTTGGAAATTAGAGAGAATAAAAAAGGGGATTACTTTTTGTAGCATCCTAACAGGCCACAGGTCTCAAGTAACTCCATATAGAGTGCCCTCTCCTTTGTACTTGCATTATTTCCATACGATAAAAAAGAGAGCAGAGAAGCCTCACCTTCTAGTTGGTTTTTATCCCATAAAGGTTTCCCAAAGAAAATATTTATGTTATTTTTGTGGATGGTGTGTGATAGTATTTTGTTGTTCTCTAATTTCCACATTTTATCTATTTCATGCATAAGAAGAAAATTCAGTAACTAAAGATTATGGAATCTAAATGAATTTGACCTTCATAGTGTAGATTTTTGTTTTATTTATCAGATATGTTGTAAAGAACTATTCCATTGGAATATCCATGGCAATTTATAGAGAACCCAAAATGTTTTAACTGGTACTAGGGCATCCATTTTCCAAAAAAAATGCAGTAGTGCACACATCCATCTTCCATTCGATCATTTACCCATGGAGCCAAAAAATAGAGTGTAGGTTTAGTTGAGCCACCAATCAATGAAATGTTGGTTTGGTCAGATCTAGTTTAGTCAAGTCACTAGTTGTTCCTATCCTCCTCTGTTCAAAAAAAAGGTAGTTCAGGAATATCTCTAGTTGACGTCAAACAATCAAGTATCTAGTCAATGAGAAAGAAAACAACCCAAAGATATTGAGGGTTAGTTGAACCGCATCCCACAAACATGGTCAATTGAGTCGAGAAGAGATACGTTTAGTTGAGTCGAGGAAGAGAGTTATTGTCGATCCTTGGTCGACTTCAGTCAAGTATAGGTCTAGTTGAGACTTCAATGCATACACCAAAGTGTAGTCAACACCATGCATAAGTGAGACGAGTTATCAAAACCATATATCAAAAACTCCATAAGATCCTAATAATATAGATTTTCCAATAAACCCTTCCTTTAGATTGTTCATGGATATGACAATAACCAAGAAATTTCCAAATCACCAAAATAGGGTACATGATGGTAAAATCTAGTGAATCAAACTCTTCAATTCACCAAACGTTCGTCCCACAACACTACATAGAGAACATTACTATACCATGAAAACTAACCTGATTGGAACTCACTGACATTTTGAAACACCCTGATCAAGAACCAACAACTCTTATACTATGTTAGAATAGGTAAGTGATAGCAGGAGTGAGAAAATGAGATTCCAATAATAGTAGTGGTGTCTAAAGACATTGTTGCATTGAAGAAAAACAAGCACACTCCATAAGAATGTGAATGATCTTCATGATATCTTTCGATGATAGACTAATCCAAACGACCATCTATAAATAACTTTGGATATGGGCCAAACTAACAACCACAAGATCACATTGGTTATCAGTGTCCATAAAAAGTGGATATGGAATCTAAAGTGAACATGGTCAATGCATATTTAGTCGACGATTAGATCCCAAGAATGGTCAACTCCTTTAATCTTACAAGGTGAGGGTTACCAAGGAATTGAAGGTTCCAAAACCCCCTCATAAACTCAATATGGAGGAAAATATAAGATGATGTTTACCAAGGAACTAAAGGTTCCAACAGAACTGGAATGAGAAGAGAGAAAAAGAGCTAGATGAAGGAAGAGTGCATCAGAAAGAAAAGGAGAAAATATACTAAAGAGACCAATAAGACATCAATAGGTCATATAGGTTGTACTACTATTGTAGCATTGTTTTCTTTTTGCACGTGTTATACACTATCAGATATGGTTGTGCACAATCTTCTATGGAATTGTTAGTGTGCTTTAGTGTTAAAAGGAGAGGAAGAGTGGTCCACTATTGAAAACATGAAGAAAAAGATTAGGTCACAAAGTTATAGTTATACCTTCCTTTACATAAGCCATAAACTTCTATTTGAGGTGATTGTATTGACCACTCAATTGTTGGTTCAAGTAGATTGTAGAGATCAACTTATAAGATTTGATCAAAGGAATGAAAAGGGAAGTTCAAAGAGAAATCCTTAGGTATGTATGGGTTTCATTTTTTCTTCCATTGTTCATTTTTTAATCTATTGTGTGATTAACTCATTGTTCGAAAATTTAATTTTCTATTTTTATTTATTTAACGAGAGAACATTAGAACAATGGTCACCTAGTGTTAGAAAAATTTACAAATGTTAGATTATGATGTAGAGGCAGGGAAAGGAAAATAATGGAATGAAGCTAGTTGGAGTCTCTATAGTCCATATTCCACATTGCAAAGAAATGTATGCAGAGGTAGTGAATTTGATATGAGTAATAGAGGGATACCATGATGCATAGGCGTGGATGATGCAAAGTGATGATGTGATGCAATGGACAATAATGTAGTGGTATGTTGATATGGATATGGGGGAAAAGGTCATGTCATGGATATTTAGTATTCTCATTCCAAAAGATTCCAAGTGCTAAAGGTGAATGTGGAGGGATGGCAAGTGCAAAGGAAATGGAAAGAGGACTAGTGGAAAAGATTAGCAGCTTCACATTTCACATTTAAAATTGACTAGTGCTTGAAAAAGTGAAAAAAAAGGAAAATACAAAGTAGAGGTTTTGGGAAAATAAAAGGAAAGGGGGGGAACCCCTGAGCTATAGAGTTGATATATTTTGCTCTAGTATCCATAAAAGTTACCTATGCAATTATAGGTGTTAGATAACATTTTTATCTTTGTCCTTAATATATGATCACATTCAAATAGGGAAACATTATAAGAACTTATGTATTTTACACCATAAATTCCCATTATGTCTCAAGAATAAAAGTCCAAAGGCTATATTCCAATTTTGTAAATTTTCTTAATAATCTTGAGCATGGGATTTTAAATTTTGTCAATTTGTATTCCCATCCAATATCACTTTAGTGTCTTCTCCATTGAGATATTATCTCCCTTGTGATATATGTTTTCACACATCATGGAACTAAAATAGATTTTATATCTTATACCATCTTTGAAAAATAATAAATGATTTTTTATTTAACAATTCATTCATAGAACATCAATGATTTTACCTAGAAAAAAGGGTCTATATTATTCACTCATATAATTCTACAAGTTTAAGTGCAAATGAAGAAAGTGGGGATGTAAGTATCCCACCTACATGATTTGATGTTGTACCAGACTAATGTTCCATGCACTATGAGAAGTGGATGACTGAAAACACACTCTCCTACTCACTCTCAACACTCCTAAGATTCAAGTGGTCATCGACACTAGAAAAGAGTAGGGTAAGTTGTAAAATTACATCGAGAGAGACAAAGGAGCTAGCCCCTAGGAATGTTCATAAAGGTCTCTTGTTTCAACAAATTTCCTACTATTCCATGAACCATTTTAGGACTAGATCATCCTGATGAACCCAATCACAAAAACAATTATGGGAACCCATAATAGTTTATATTAAGCCTATAACTAAATGACAAGATCTCCACTCAAAGGATAAACAACATCTTCCTAATCCATGATTAATTACTACGCCATCTTCATATGTTTATTTTCTCTAGACTTAGGTTCTGGTGGTTTATGATTATTGCTTTATTCTTTGGGCATTATGGTACTTATGACACTTTAATATTGGTGGCTCTACATGGCTAGTTTCTATTGGTTACGATTTCTACCTTGGGACTATAACCAGGGATGATTTTAAGGATGAAAATTTATTTATAATGTAGAAACCTTGGCGAATCCTACTAATCCTTCATATGCCAACTATAGATGTTTGGCGATATTTTTGTAAAAATATTCAAATTTCTAAGGATTTTATATAGTTTTTATAAAATTTTGGCAATTTTTAAGGTAAAATAATTTTATCCTATAGAATTTGGGCGAATCATTTTTAAAATAGCGAATCTCGTTTTTGGAAAAGCCATGGAAAATTAGCCCATGAGCGAAATTTAGCCCCTAAAATCATCCATGACTATAACTTGCAATAGCTATTTCAAGACCATTTAAAAAAAAATGCATGTATATATTTGTATATTGACGAAAATATGAAACACATTATTAAAAGAGATTCTAAATATTTGCATTAGATTTATTGCTCAAAAAATTCAATAGAAAAATAAAAGATAAAGATAATGATTTCAAATTTAGTCTCTAAGTGTCTTATGCTATGATTATAAAAAAAATTAGAAAAGAATGTCAATGTGGAAGGAGTTGCTTATTTAACTCTACTAAATTGAGTAGAATTTTTTTTGGAAGGTTCTTTGTCATGGTAAATTAAGAGCAATCCTTTGAGTTTTTTGACTAGTGATTTTATCAAATCTAATGCTTGAGATGTTGAGTACTTCTAATCTACAAAACCCTTGGACCATTTTTTTTTTTGTGTAGAACAACGACATTATCAATTTCACTCATAATGCATTGAAAACACTTTAACACCCACTATAAGCATGATGTGAAACATATAACTAGTGGTTGGTCTCTATCAATTAAGTTTAATTAGTGGTTAGTCATAACTAGTGAGTGAAAATATCTACCAAAAACTCTACTCAGATTGGATACTAACAAATGGAAGGAAATCTTATCCACCAATCCTTATAACCCATGTAGCATGTCCTCAATTCACATGTCCGTGGGGCCTTATTCCACTTCTATCATACAAGATAGCATTCGCATTTCTTAGAAAATAAATGAAGATAACACTTAAGAGAATCTAAATATGCAACTATCATTAAATAAGCTAAATTGCACTTAAATTTTAGATATACACTAAATTTTATTTTAGATATACACTATATGTTACCGGATCTATTGAGATGAATTGTGGAAATAACATTTGGGTATCATGCTTCTAGTTATGCTTCTTTGCAAGGACTCTTAAGATTTAATCTACAAATTGAAATGGGAAGGGACAATCATGAATAGAAATGAATCACGCTCTATCGACTTAGGAAATTTGGGAACGACCTCTAGCTTCAACACGGAAGGTAAGTTGTAGCAATGAAATAGAAAAACTAATTAGGAGAAGAAAATGATCGTTTCCATAAGTAGTGTAGTGTACATTTGCAAATGAGAAAACATAATTTATTCCCCTTCTTTCGCCTTAAATCTTAGTACAAGGTGAAAGCATTTTCCCTTTATCTTTTACATTACCTCAAATAAAAATCACTATTGATTAAAAACATGATATTAATTTTTATGATAAAAGTTTTTTTTTTAATTTAGGTGAATTTTTTGGTATTTTAATTATATATTATTTTTTGGGATTAATTTAAAGTAAATCATTAATTTGTGATCTATATTCATGATTTGGTAATTAATTTTTTTTTAGGTGGTCACTCATCTTAGACTTCTCTTGTTCAAGAGTATTTAAATGTATAATTTTCTCTACAATCTAGCTCACTTAGCTTGCTACACCATTTAAAAAACCTTAACAAATATTGTTTCTTATGTACTATTCACTTAGAACTCCCTACACTCTTTTTATTTAAAGAACTTGTACTAAAAACACCCTCGAATACTTAAATACTTTAATTGTTTTTCCAACTTTTTAATAAAATTCAAATAATAAATATTATATATATATAATTTCATGTTACTCAAAATTGACATTTTTTTAAAAATGAAACTAAAAATAACAGTTTATATAAAAAAAAACAAATTTAACCTATAAATTTTGACATTTAAATTAACTTATAATAATAAAATAATATTATTGAAATATTTCTAAGTGTATCATGCATCTAAAATAATGTTAGTAAGTGAAAGTTATGATTAGTTGAAGTGGGCATTCCAATTAAACTTCCGACGGTATTTATCTTACTATCTATATAACTTCTAAAATTAGATTTTTTATTTTTATTTTTAATTTTTGTTTAGTTTTTAAAGTTATTAAAGTCATACCATATGTATGCAGAATAGTAAAGAAATAAAATTATAAATAGAATAATATTTAGAATGTAATAAACAAATAGTTTTAAGTAAAGTAAATTGGAGAATTGAAAATTAAATTTAATTACAAGGATAATCAGGAATAATTGGGGTTATGAGAGAATATGTGAAACAATGTTAATTGAGATAATTGGAAAAAATGAGTTAATTGGGAAAATTCAAGGATATTGGGTTAATTTGGTAAGTTGAAGAAAAATCATTAATAGAATAAGTGGATTAATTTAATTAATTCAAACAATTAGAAAAATGGTAGAAAATTAAAATAAGTATAACTAATTAAAAAAAAAAATAGACTAATAAAAAAAATTGGAAATAATTGAACTAATTAAAAATATACTAAAAATTGAAAAAAATAAACATTAAGTAAAATTGAGATTCTTTAAACATATTAAACTAATTAGCTTAATTTCCTACTATATTAAACATCTTTCACCCTTTTATTTTCTTTTTACAATGTTAGAGCTTCTTTCACTCTATTATCTACATATTTTTTTCAGGGTTTCAAAATGTTTCCTTAACCACATATTTCTTTGTTTTGTTTATTATTTTTATACGAAAGTATGTTAAAAGGATTTTGAGATGTTAGGACTTCTTTCACTCTATTATCTACATATTTTTTTAGGATTTGAAAATGTTTCCTTAACCACATATTTCTTTGTTGTTTTCTTTATTATTTTTATGCAATGAGAATGAAAGCATGTTAAAAGGATTTTGAGAAAATTTATTGAGTATCAAGAATTTAAAAGAATTTTTAGAAATAAATTTAAAAGATTTTTGGAAAACTTATGAGAGGGTTTAATATTTTTTAATTATTTTTTTAGATTTTATTATTATTAAATATTTTAAATATTTAGATTATAATCTTTTTATACAAAATATTTATAAAATTATTATTAAACAAAAATCTATATGAAATTAATGTATTAAATATATTTAAATTAGATATCATTTTCGAGAAAGAAATGAATCACATAGCATCAATCATCACTTCGGTGGCTAGCAACGGGTAATCAGGGTGTAATAACCATGATTTCCCATGTGGTCACCCATCCCAAGATGCCTTAACAATGGAGTTTTCTCCATAATCAAGCCCACTTAGCTTGCTACCCCATTTGCAAAACCTTAGCAAGTATTGTGCCTTATGAACTATCGAGTTAGAGCTCCGTTCACTCTTATTATTTATAGAGGGGCTTCCGCACTGCAACATATTAGATATCATTTTCGGGATTAATTGTGTAGTGTAAGTCATTAATCTATGATCCATATCCATGAGTACTCATAGGGGTGAAGAAATGAGATTGAAACCAATAAAATAAATTGCATAACTCTAACATTTGATAAAAACAAATATATTATTCATAAAATATCTTTTTTAAAACAATAAAAAACAACTCACCTAATAAGAGTATTAGTATGCTAACAACTTCAATATATCAACAAACTTATAACCATTAATTTACATAATTTTGTGAAATTAACATCGATCCAAAGTTGGTTCCTCTAACAACAAAATGACAAAAGGAATAACGTATCAAATCCTTATCTAAACTCTTATGCATTAACATCTACCTTGAAAATTCCCACATATCCTAGCCAAATTAAATCAACAGTACCAAGAGATTCTTTATCTAGATAGCGTTTATATTGTCACTAATATCCAGTGTTAAGCAGCATTGAATGCTAAAATTTCCACATATCCTAGCCAAATTAAATCAACAGTGTCACTAGATCTTCGACTTACATTAATATTCAGCTTGTTAAACAACATGTCACAAGTGATGTATAGGGAGCATGTCACAAGTGATGTATAGGTATTTGTACCAAGAGATTCTTTATCTTGATAGCGTTTATATTGTCACTAATATCTAGTTTGTTAAGCACGATTGAATGCTAAAATTTCCACATATCCTAGCCAAATTAAATCAACTGTGTCACTAGATCTTCGACTTACATTAATATCCAGCGTGTTAAACAGCATGTCACAAGTGATGTATAGGGAGCATGTCACAAGTGATGTATAGGGATTTGAAAATTATATTCAATTATACGCCACTTGCAGCAGCATTAGATATTGGTAGCCACGCCTCTTTAGTCATTTATTAGATGTTGGTTTAAAATACCATTTTATCAAGGTGCTATATAGTCTCACAAGGATGTATAGTGAATCAGATGGTAAAAGGGGGCTAGCAATAACCAGTTTGTTGGGCAACATTCAATATATGCTACGGCCATTAGCTAGGGTCATTAGTATATCATTATTACTGGATATTGGTAATGGGCCATTAGTATATCATTATTGCTGGATATTGGTAGCCACGCCTCTTTAGTCATTTATTAGATGTTGATCTAAAATACCATTTTATCAAGGCGCTATATACTCTCACAAGGATGTATAGTGAATCAGATGGTAAAAGGGGGCCAGCAATAACTACTTTGTTGGGCAGCATTCAATGCTAAGGCTATTAGTATATCATTATTGCTGGATATTGGTAGCCACGCCTTTTTAGTCATTTATTAGATGTTGGTTTAAAATACCATTTTATCAAGGTCTTATATACTCTCACAAAGATGTATAGTAAATCAGATGGTAAAAGGTGGCGAGCAATAACCAGTTTGTTGGGCAACATTCAATGTTAGGGCGGTTAGTATATCATTATTGAATTACTTTGGTATATACTTGAAGATATATCCAATAGTGTACATAACACCTGAAACAGCAATGAATGCTGCACAACAAACTGGTTATTGCTGACCATGGTAAGGGTGAGGTAATTTGTTTTTTTTAATCCTAACAGCAAACTGGTTATTGCTAGTCATGGTAAGGGTGAGGCATTTGTTTTTTTTAATCCCCAACCAAGAGACAAAGACAAGAAGTGGCAGTAACAGTACTGCATGTGCTGCAGACATTCATTACAAAATTGTTCAGGCAATGTGGGGTCGAAAGTGATGACTCAAACCTATATTAATGAATATGCCCTACTCTCTTCTGGACCACTCACGCCTTCACGTTCATCATGGTATTATTGATTTCAACTGTATAATTTCAGGCCACGGGCGATTATGGCGGGACAGCTCGTGCTATTACAATCAAAACACCAAAACACCAAAACACGCGAATGCAGAGAATGATGATAGTCAAACCATACGGAGGCCAGAATTGTTGTGAACGCAGTCAGACAGAGTTGCGCGAATACAATCCGATCACTCATCAGCGATTCTGTCTCGCTGCATGCAACATGAAGGGATCATTTTGTTATATTTGATTATCACATATAAATCCATCTAAACCCTAGTTATATTAAGCATAAGGATATTAAAAAAAAAAAAAGTTCAGAGTGATTAAAAATTATTTCAATATTTTTCATGATTCATAGATGATAAATTAGTAAATTGCTGATTTTTATTGAGAATCTAAAAAATCAATGTTATAACCAACAACAATAACCAGCCTGATAACCTTACAAACCCATTAATTTTCCAGAGTAAAAAGTATAACATTATCTATTAAACACAAGGTTTGGAATTTGAAATCAAAGACATAACCAACAATAACAACATAATAATATACTTGTACTAATTATAGTCAATTTTTAAAGAAAAAACCCTAGCGATGGCGGCGGCCTCCTCTGCAGCTCCGCGAGCCTCTTCGCGTGAGCTCGGCCCTCTCCAGAGCTCGCCCCCCTTTCGTCCCTCTGTTCGACGCCCGGGCGGCCCCTCCAGCTCTCCGTCTGGTCCTCCTCCCTCCTCCGCTCAGCCTCATCCTCCGGAAGCCGCGACAGGCGCCTCCTCAGCCGCCCCGTTTATTCCAGCTCCACCCTCCTTCAAGGACGCGGTTCAAGGCCGCTCCCCTGGCTTTTTTCCTGTGGTTCGTGAAGCCCTGGATCCAGTGATCCCTGTACCTCAGGAAGCGGCGGACTGCGAGGATTTTTTTAGATCTAATGCTCTGTTTTGCAGGTTTAACAGCTACTGGCCTCGCCTGGCGGATCTGCATTCTTGGATCGCTACAGAATGGACTCCCCTCCTCGACTTCGAAGCTCACGTTCGCCCCTGTGTTAAAGGTTTCTTCGTCGTTATTTTTTCCTCCGCTAAGGATAGAGATTTGATCTTCAGCTCTGGGCCCTGGTTCTGGGGAAGGTCGGGTCTATCTCTGCAGCTCTAGACCCCTTCTTTTGACCCCTCCTCAGCTTCCATCCCTTCGGCCCCTGTGTGGGTAAGGCTCCCTGGTCTGCCTATTCATTTCTGGGAGGATTTTTCTCTTAGCCATATTGGAAACGCTCTTGGCAAGTTTCATAGCAGCAGCTCGGAAACCAAATGTGGCTTCACTACTTATGCTCAGATCTGTGTAGAGATGGATTTCAGTAAAGGATTCCCAACGCAAATCACTCTTCAAGGGAAGAATTATTCACAGAAACTAGACTACGAGAATCTGCAGTTTAGGTGCAGAAATTGTTTTGAAACAGGGCACTTAGCCATCAAATGTCAGAAGCTCCCTGAGAAAAATAGAAACCCCAAGAATCAACACAAAGCTACATGGTGGGTCGGAGCTCTCCCTAAGCATCAAAGCATAGATCCGGCTAATGATTCTTCAAGCGAGGAAGATCCAGAGATTGTTCCACATAAATCGGAACAAGTCTCCTCTATTCAAGAGCCACAGCCTCCTTCCCCTAAAGAGCCCAAGGGAAATGCCCAGGCAGGATCTGATCCAATCATAATGCCAGGTATTTCTCAGCCCGAACTCCAGGTCTCAAGCTGGGCCGATTTAGAAGATGAAGAAATCCCTGACTCAACTAATGAAGAAGGTCCCCCTCGTCCGAAGGAAAGACAACCTCTTCGAAGCAAAGAATGGCAGACAGTGACAAAAAGGAAAAAACAAAAAAACTTTCAAGACAGAAAGGATGTAATGACCCGCAATCGAACCGGGTCACTGAAATAATGCTGAAACACAGTGCTGGCCAGAAGCTGAAACACTGCTGGAGTATATGCTGAAACACCGCTGGAAGCTGAAACAGTGCTGAGTCATATGCTGAAACAGTGTTGAGATAGATGCTGAAACAGTGACTGGAGTCTCGGCAATTAACTTTATACCAGTTCTTTTTGAAAGCGTACAGGATCTAGTTTAGTTCAAAAGTCTAGAAATAGAATGGATCAGAAAGACTGGCCCGAAGAAATTCGAGACCATTTTATAACCGATTATGTGGCTAGACCACCCCATTAATATATTCTATAACCGTTTCTGTAAAAAAAAAAAAAAACAATAACAACATAACCAGCAACAACAAATATAATAAACTCACAAACCAACTAATCTTCCAGAATAAAAAAATATAACATTATCTATTGAACAAAACACAAGATGGAATTTGAAATTCAACCAACCCAATTTACCCAATTTATCAAACGAAGTTGTGTAATAGCAATGACTGTATTTGACTGATAAATTGCCTCGTGACAATTTACCTGTCAAATTTCATTCCTGATTGAACAGTGAGATTAGAAATAATTTTAAGATGCATCATTTGTCCAAATTTACATCTTCAAATTTCGACCAAAAACCTAAAAAAATAGAATGTTTAGCCAAAGCTATAGATAATACTCTTTAACGGTCTATAAACAAAATCTTACAGAGAAATATCGTGAAGGTTTGTTTGTCTAAAAGACACTGTAGATTGAGGAGGATTTCTTATCAGCATTGGTCTTTTAAAAATTTATTGTCCTGTCGTCGCAATCTCTGTTTTGATCGACAGATTAAATTAAAAGATAAAACTTTTCTATGATACACCGACAAATCATAAAGTTCATCTTACTTTGGTTTTATTTATCGTCAGGCCCCGAGCTAGTTTGACTCGGTGCTTAGCTACCGTGTACAAGATTTTGCAAGGTTTCAAAAGATTTTGGCAGCTTGTATTTGACCGTGGCAGCAGTTGCGAGGACGTTTTTTTTATAGGAGCTACATGATAGATGGATCGTGAATGATTATAACCAGAGTCAATGTCTTCGAGTTCTGTGTTGACGTTATTAAACCATTCACAGACGCTGTCCGTAGAGATGTTCTTCATGGACCTTGAATGAGTATAAACAGAGTCAATGTTTTCCAGTTCTGTGTTGATTTTATTAAATCATTCAGGTTAGTTTTTAAAGAATAAATGGCTAGGGTTTTTGGGATTGTGTTATAGTAGTTTAACTGTTCTATGTTTTTGTTTTTTTGGGATATTTTTTGGTGATATTTATCTGAAATCTAGAAATTATTGAATATGTAGATTTGAGTGGTTAATTCTGCACAATTCCAGTGTTTTAAGGATTTTTCAATAAGCTAAATCGATTTCTACATTCAAAAATACAATTTAAAGAACATAAAGTTGTGATTTATTGCACATTTATATCTACGGATTGAAAAAGGCAAAAACCTAAAACAGTTAGACAACCTGAGATTGTTCTTTTTGTTGAAAGACTAAATGCAAAAACATAAAAAATTTAGACAACCTCAATTTCTTTGGGATGATAATCTCTTTGATATATAAATGGCATCACTCTTTTGTAGTGTAATGGTGAGGTGGTAATCTATTTGATGCTATCATGGGTTTTGTCTTTTTCAAACTAGATTTTCAAATGAGATTAGTTTTATGCCAGATATTATTGAATGAATTTATTTACAATCAACCTAAATTCATCTTTATATCATTTTCACTTTTTTGTAATCTAAAAAAATTTGCAGCTCAAAGAATTTGATCCATTCTAAAATGAATTTGGGTTCATATACAATTGAAAGAAAAACACTTATATAAGTGGAAGCAATCATTCTAAAAGAAATGATTTTAAATTTTACTTTATTTAAAATTTTATTTATCATTTATAAATTGAAAAATAAACATTTTAATATTTTAATTTTGACATACTTGAATTTTTTATAAATTGAATTAATAACATGTTAATATTAAATTTTTCCATTTTTATAAATATAAATATTATATACTAATAATTGAAAATACCAATATCATTTCAAGAGAATTGAATTTATTGATACATGTGGATTTCTAATATAAAGGGGAAAATGATATGAAACCTTATTTATCATTCATAAATTAAACAACAATCATTTTAATATTTTCATTTTTGAATTTTCAATTTTTTTTTTAATAAATTGAATTACTAGTATATTAAAATAAACATTTTAATATTTTCATTTGTGAATTTTTTTTTTAAATAAATTGAATAATTAGTATATTTATATTTACATTTTGATATATACAATACCAATATTAATTAGAAGAAATTCAATTGAATTGAATTTTCTTTAAATGTAACATACATAGATATTGAATTTTCTTTAAATGTAACATACATAGATATTAAAGGCAAAAACACATTCTTTGTGTTTAATTAATACCCCATCATACTTTTCATTATAAACAAAAATTTTGATATATACTATACCAATATTAATTAGAAGAAATTCAATTGAATTGAATTTTCTTTAAATGTAACATACATAGATATTAAAGGCAAAAACACATTCTTTGTGTTTAATTAATACTTTATCATACTTTTCATTATAAATAAAAATCATGTTTCATCCTTAATTAATACATACAATGTTTTGAATTACATGCTGGTATAAATTGTAAATGTGTTGAATCTGAACATAATAGATCTAGTTAGAAAATACTACACATATTTGTAGAGAGAAATTGAGAAAGAAGAAGAAGGAGAGAAATACTACACATCTAAGTTGAGTCTAGATGTGTAGTATTTTTATAATTTCTAGATTTTAAACACATGTTTTTCCCCACCTTGTATCTATCTTAATTTTTACTTGAAACTAAAATCTAAAAATACCCTTTTGAAAAGAATAGTTTAAGGATTATGAATATAAATTTTTCTAATTTTTTTCAATGTGTATTTTTAGAGATACTGATATTTCATTTCACTGAATCATAATGTCAGCTGAAAATATTATGTAGTGATTTTTTTTAAGAAATTAAATAAAATTAGATAAAAATAGTGAAAATGAAAACAAATTATAGGAATTGAAAGTAGATTCAATTTCGCAAATGGTGGTGTTATTTTCAAAACCAAATTCTTAGTATTTGCAAGAATCTAAAACCTCCAAAGTTCAGGTAAGATAGAGGGAATTCTTTGAATCCTTCAAACAATCCCATTCGCTAGTTTTCGGCCGAAAGAATCTTTCGTCCGAAAAGAATTTCTTTCATCTAAAAAACGTAATTCTAACGGAATCCGTCAAAATTAAACGATTTCCTAGCTTTTCGGTCGAAAAAACATTTTTTCGGCCAAAAGATGGGTGAGCAAATTCCTTCGGCTGGAAAAAATGAAAAGACCCATCGTATCGTTTCATTTCGTGCCAAATTGTATAAATACGCTTTCAGCTTAACACATTTAACACAATTCATCGCTTGTTTCATGGTTTTCTAGAGCACCTAAACAAAGTTTCAAATCATCTTTTTCGTTTTTGTTGAACAAGGTAATTGATGTTTGTTCAAGTTTTTATTGGAAGAACAATTTATATATTGAAAGATAAATGTTGAGCATTTTTTCAAGGTTAAGCCTTTGTTGAACATAAAATTATTGATATTAATTTTTAATAATTTTTGTGACAATAAAGTTTTTCTAAGACTATTCTGAAATGTTGATTTTGTTAAAATTTTTACAGATAACTATACTCATGGGAAACATAAGTTTGCACAAGAGAAAATTTGATCACACTAGAGATGAAACTCACCATAACGATCAAATGAAAGAACATTATTGGAGAAATAAACAAGAACGTGCAAATATTGAAGAAAGAAACAATGATAATGTAAATAGAGATTTTCAACAAGAAGAAGTCCAACCAGGTATGCATGCACATATTGTATATATTAAAATTATAGAATTCAAATTTAAAATATTGTTTAATATAATTGATTGTAATTACGATTTGATGTTTTTCAAAATACATAAAGATATTTGTCTCATAATGTCGATGAAGACATTGAAACCAAAATTGAAGAAGAAGACAAATTACCTATAGGTATGTACATAAATTTAAATAATACAAGATGGACACTTGTATATAGTTTAGTGAATTTATGTCCGGGTTTTGTTTTTTAATATATTCTTAAATTGAAATATGCAGGAGAATCTATCAACATTGATGATGAAATATTAGAAAATCTTGATACTAACAAATTTGGGAAGAAAGAAGCTAAACATTATATAAGATATCGAACTAAGAATATGTATAATACTTTTTTCAAAGATGAATTAGTAACATTCAAGATGAACTTTTACTCTGTCTAATAAAGTCATGAAAGTTAAAAGAAGCTACATCATTATTGGGTATTCAAAAGTCGACAAAAGATAAAAAGGTGAAACATAATGTCTTTGACAATATAACTAGTGTATTAAAAGATTTTGGAAAATATCGAAAAAAAGATGTCAGTGTTGCACGTAGAGTGATACAAATATGAGTTGTTTCATCTAGCAATATAAAATATCGTTTGACATGACAGATGGCAAAAATGATGGGAACATCAAGAAAAAAATTGTACAAACATAGAAAATTTCGATTGTAAATAGATGCAAATGCTGAACTGACTTGTTGGATAGTGATTTCTAGACAACCCTCAAAGACAAACTTGAATAAAATGTTAAAGAATTGGCCTATAATTGTTGGTTGACAAAATCTCGTATTTCACCACATACAAGGGATGTGTTGTGACGAAGAATAACATGAAAATAATATGAAGAATATCCAAAACATATATTTCCAATGACAGAAATAGAATTGTTCAATAACTTCAAACAAGAGAACAAATAAGTTAAAATTTCCATCAATACAATTGTGCAACAAAAACCATGGTTTGTTAGACCCATCATTGTTCGTAACACTTGTTGTTGTCATTATCATGTGGAATTGGAGTTATATTATGACACTTTTCTTGATTTTGGTAAAACTTTATGGCCAAGTTCACCTCCTCCTTCCACATTATGTGCTTTTATATATGAAATTATATGTGAAAGAGAAGGTGATGAATTATTTTACCAAAAAAAATGTGTTGGTGGAAAGAAATGTGATCATTGTGGAAATGTAAGTTTGTTTCACTCAAAGTATCCTATTGATATGAATGATCAATAATTTTATAAAATAACAGTGAATTGGAAGAGATATGAATATACCAACATCACGGCTCCCCATTCTTCAAATGTTATTTCCAAAATGATTGATTTGAAAGTAGATAAAATATGTGTCATAGATTTTTTGAAGAAGTTTGAGGAATAAATTTATAAATACACCAAGCATTCACAAAGAGCTCGATGGAAAGACCTACAATTCAAACAATACTGTGAAGTGTTTCCACCAGGGACACTTTTTTCTGTAGTTGATTTTGCAAAAAATTACACATTCGCTGCACAAAAAGAAATATAGAGTGAATATCATCATTCTGATCAAGTCACTATATTTGCCCACATTCTATATAGACATGCTCAATGGAGTCTTGATAACATAGAAAGAACCAATGACAATCAACATGTCATTAAAAAATATCACTTTTATATAAGTGATGATCGAGAACATGACACACATTATGTAGAACATTGTTTTGATAAATTTTATGATTCATTGAAATAACACGGAATCAGATTTGATCGAAATTGGATATGGTCAGATGGGTGTGCGGGCCATTTCAAATA
The DNA here is from genome assembly GCA_010110895.2 of Picea sitchensis. Taxonomy (NCBI): domain Eukaryota; kingdom Viridiplantae; phylum Streptophyta; class Pinopsida; order Pinales; family Pinaceae; genus Picea; species Picea sitchensis. The sequence goes on along the minus strand of SNQJ01S0000793.1, from coordinate 294,070 downwards.
TTCACGATCATTCTATTGGTTGTGTCATCTTCATAAAAAATCAAACATTACACATTATTGGATTTTTTTTGAGACAGGTCATGGAAAAGGAGAGCACGACAGTGCAGGGGCATGTGTAAAACAAGTAATTCGAAGGTGTCAAATGAACCCTCATGCCAATCAATTTGAATCTCTTGATAAAGTTGTTGAATGGTGCAAAATGGCGTTAAGCCATGAAAATAATCGGTCAAGGGATGTTTGCAGGTGTGTCTATATATACATGTTACACATGTACACAAGATCTTTTTATTCACGTGTTCAAATTTATATTCAATCTTCAATCATTTTCTTGAGAGATTTCAAGTTAACAAGTTCTTGTCTTGTGTAGGTTTTTTTGGTATGTTGGAATCCAAGATGTAAATATCTCAATTCCATATGAAGTCAGTACAATACATTGGACACAAAAAATGCATTCAGTTAAAACAAAATGCTATGAAAATGTATTTTCATTTGATAGAAGAAATAAGTCTTTTTTTTCCAGTTTGGATAGAGGACACATAATCCATAGAGATTTGTGAAAACGAAAATGAAGGATATGTTAAATCTTGGAGACATACCGAACTTAATATAAAAGGGAAAATCCCACTTGAAAGCTCAAAGGATATGGAATCAAATGAAACTATAGTGTTAGTTGATGGCGATAGATTTTATGATCTTGTTAGAGAAGGTAATTTTTATGTTTAAATGTTTTCAAATAACTTGTAGATGTACTTGTGTGATAATCTAACACAAACTATTTTGTTGTCCAATATATCGAATTATTTGTCGGAGATGTCTTTGTTGTGGTTGCACTTGTAGACAACACTAAAAACATGAAATATTATTTGATGTGATCCACAGAACAAAAGATGAGGTTATTAGAAGATTTTGATGATAACGGTTTTATATATGAAAGATGATCCATCGTATTGAAAATATTTTTTTTTCAAGAAACCCATCAAACCAATACTCATGTTTACTTTCAAGACTACCAGTCAGATGTCATAAGTTGTCAATATAGTCATTTGGTATGTGCAATGCACATAAAGTTAATAGAAGTTCAATCAAGAAAAAAACAAAATTTAGAAAATGGAAAATGTCTAAAGTCGATCATGAACGAATAATTGAAGATGGAATACCATTACGATTTCTTTAAACAAATGACATGTACATTCCAGAATTTTATATTTTTCATTGAAAGTACAAGTATTTATGAATATCTAGGATTTTAGAATCATTTATAGTTTAATTTACTTTCATGGTCCATTCAATTAAGAAACGTTATATTTTTTATGAATTCTAAAGTTTACCAAGCCTTATTTACAATTTCAGGGAAGAGCCTATATAGATTGTATCTAGGGAACCTAAATTGACCTATACTTTGGATGATTATAGTTTAATCCTACAAATTATCCAAATCGTATACACAAATTTCCTTTAATGCATGTAACCAATTTACTACATATAGGATTTGCATTCTTTATTTGCAATTTGATTGTTCAATGCTTTTTCATATGAAGAGGATAACTTCATATCAAAACTAGGACCAATTTCCATGTCATTATAAAGGACTATTGATGGCTTAGAAAAACTTTAAAGAGTTCTTAAAGTGTATGATTAACATACTAATTAAAGAATTCAAGGTAATACATATGATTAACATCCTAATTAAAAATTTTAAAGTCATCTTAAAAAGTATCAATTTTAATTATGAAATTGTGAATTTTGATTCCGTAAGTGTTGATATTATATTAAATTGTTAAATTTCTTCATTTAGATTTCAATATCTTGAAGCAAATTGAAAACAAAATTGAAATTATGAGCTACTTGAAAAACGTGTATGATGAACAGGTAACAAGTCACTTATATTCTACACATTAAACATAGTTTTCATTGAGTTTGATTGAAAAAAACTTAAGTTGAAAACGGATTTGATTTTGTGGCTCGATAACAAAAAATAAAAAATAAGAGGTCATCTACTAAGGCTTGGTTTGATGCATTTAGATTTTCATAATTTTAATTGAATTAATGGTAGGTGTCATATTAATGGAATTAGTGAATACTTCCAATGTGCAGAGGATTGATAATTTCCATCAACCATTTTCTACCCTTTTCAATATGAAAACAATTTATATCAATAATTTTAATGAAAATCGCTTACTCATATTAAAGTATATTTTAATTTTACATATCAAAATAGGTTATAAAGCATGTTTTTATTTCAAAGTACATATTTTTATTTCACATTTTCTTGAATAAATATATTGAAAGCTCAAAAAGAAACCAAAGACTAACATAACTAGTTTAGTGTTGGACTGTCATAGTGAATACTTCCATTAATGGTATAGTCAATACTTCCATTAATGGTAGGTGTCATATGACTGACATTAGTGAATACTTCCAATGTGAAGATGACTAATAAAGATCAACATTTTCTACCATTTTCGATACATACAAATTTATATCAATATAAATTTTAATGAAAATCACTTACTTATATTAATGTATATTTTTTATTTTTTTTTGTTAATTTGTGCGGGACCTGTTGGGTACGCGATTAACTTGTGGTTTGATAAACCGTGACTCAGGGGCATCTAAGCCGTCAAAATCACCCGGGGATCGCACCCGGCCTGAGCCACACCAACCCTTAACATGGTTGGATTTTTTGTCCCCGCAGGTTTCGAACCGGTGACTTTAACATCATGGAGTGGCTTAACAACACACTCCATCACCAACTGTCCTACACCTCAGGGACATATTAATGTATATTTTAATTTTACTTTCTAAATCATGTTTTTATTTCAATTTTTATTAAAAAGCACACATTTTTATTTCACGTTTTCTTGAATAAATATATTGAAAGCTTGAAAAGAAACCAAAAACTAACATAACCAATTTAGTGTTGGACTATCATTTCATTGTGAAATTTCATAAGAAACTATAAAATTTGATGACTTGTTTTGACTATTTTCAACCATATTTCCAAATCAAACAAAATTTAAATTATAAGTTTTAGAAACTATAATTTTTATTTCACATTTTCTTGAATAAATATATTGAAAGATCGAAAATAAATCAAAGACTAACATAACGAGTTTAGTGTTGGACTATCATTTCATTGTGAAAATTCATAAGAAACTATAAAATTTGATGACTTGTTTTGACTATTTTCAACCACATTTCCAAATCAAACAAAATTTAAATTATAAGTTAGAAACTGTAATTTGATAATGTAATGGCCCCTTCATTATGACTAAAAGTGACGCAAATTTTTTTTCCATCAAGAAGGCAATCAAGGACAACATGTATGTAACGGTCCCATCATTACGACTACAAGCGAAGCAAAAGTGCAATTTTTTTTTTTTTTTTTTTAGGTAAAAAGGCAGTGACGACAACAATTTAACCACACCATTGACGACGAATGCAAGCACATAGTCTAGGAAACAAGAAACTATGACTCCACGCACTGGCACAAGGGAAACTGGGCAAAACAGGTGATAATTCTAGATAGATATAAACAACCACCCACTAGGAAAAAGAAAGACAATGCCTATGAGCTAAAGGACAACATCAACCAACCTGACACAACGTATTGAGGACTTTTAACTGGAAACCTCCATGGTGTGAAAAACCATAACGCGTTAAGGCATTACAACCTAGTGCCATCATCAATTACAATGAAAAACACCCACAACAGGAGCACAAACTTCGACCAGGTTATTATTCTCCTCTATCCCTCAGGGCGCACAATGATCCCCTCATAAGGAATGATGCCGTCAAAAGGTGAGAGGCATGATGGTGACCCTGGCATTACCTAACACATATAGACCTATAACCCAAGAAAAGTCAAGGCACTAGGAGACCGAATTAAGTATCAACCACATGACGAAAAACCCAAACACCCACTCAACGAGTCAACAAGAAACAAGGTAAACTGATGACTATCACAATTACACAACGCATTAAATTTATGACGCATAATTTCTATTGCGACCATACATCAATTGATACACATTAAAAACAATTATTATTAGGAAAAAGTTCACTGCAACTAAATTCCCAATCCCAAATTCACTATCTGGTAAAACTTGAAACTATAAGAATTGATGTCTTATCATTTATTAAAATTGACACTAAAACGCTATGATATAATGAAAAAATTTCCCATCTTAACAAATACCAAAATCGCTGACAAAAACCAAAATGGTTGTCTACATTTACTCACGCTGTTCAGTAGTAGTAAAAAATACGTGTAAGTTGAGTTCATAAGAGGTTTCTAACTATAAAAATAGGATAGGGTTGTCTATGCACGACCGTCACACTTCTCAAAGATTGTTTTCATATGTTATGAAGGTTTGCTGACAGTCATTTATGGTCTGCATATTACTTAAAACGCTATCACTAAAAACGAAAGTCGCTACCTAAGCTAGCTGTAAGATCATGCTAAAATGCAGTCAAGGATTAATCATTAATGCTGAGTTAAAAACTGGACGAATTTGCTGGGTAAAACAAAAGGTTGTTGTGTGAAGGCTATTTGAGTGGATGTCTAACAATTTAAGAATTTCCCATCACTGAAATGCTCAGTTATACAATTGCGCACCCAAGATGGTTGTCCATATTTAACCACTATCTAATTGTTGTCTAAAAACATGTGTTGTCCAACGTAGGTAATGCTATCCATTAACACGCTATCACTATGCATTCAAAAGGATATCAAAAGGATGAAAATCGCTCATCAACACTCATCACAAAACACAGTAATTCGCTGTCAACACAGGAATTAAGTGAAGATATGGATTAACAATAATCTAGTTGTTGCTAATAAATTATAAATGCTGGTATAATTTTGTTCATGCAATTTAACATTTGTTGCCCTTGTAATATATAAACGTTATGCTATTCCATTAAAATCAATTCACACCACTCCACCAAAACCACTTAATTCGCTGGCAATAGTAAGTAAAATTGCAAAATCAAATAAAGGTAGTGTTGTTACACCACAATCACCTATTCTCTTCCATGGATAGCACCATTAAACACAATACGAATTTACATGCACATAACTCACCACTAGAAGGAAAATAAAGAAGCTGTCGACATTGGGGTTCATCACGAAGACAAAGGTAGCTCGTGAGGGAGTAAGGAAGACACAGGGAAATAACTTCACCCTTAAATCTGACTAGAATTTGCTGGAAAAACGCCTTCTAATAGTTGAAAACAAACACATTACTAAGGCTGAGAGGTTAAGGAGAATGTCGTCCAAGAAGAGGGGCAATTCACTAGGTTAACCGACAACGATTGTAGTCAAGGAAAAATGAAAAAATTGCCAGAGAAACCATCCAACAATAAAGAAAAAATCTTTCAGATATAAAGACGCCTTCATATATAAAGAAAAATGCATAAAGACACCCTCAAATCAAAAGAAAAATGCAAAGCAATAAGTCCCTAATTAAAAATGCATTCGAAATAAAAATAAAATGCAGGGAAATAATTAGAAAACGGTCACACCATCAATATAAAAAAAAATCGTAGAGCATTATCTCCATCAATCAAAGGAAATCCATTGTCAATCCATCAAGCAACTACCAGATAAATTTTGCTGCGTAATTGAAAGAAACACAAACATTGTATAAAATTTCACATATATCTAAGACTAATAGCCCTATCATAAGAAAGAGTGAAGACATATCAACAATTGTAGGCATATAAAAATTGGCTATCCATGATAAGGAAACCGTAAGGATAAATCGTTGTCCACTATACACTACGTGGCTGTTCAATAAAGTTATCAATCCACATGCAAAAAATCTAGACACAGAGATACTCAATTGCCAGAATGCACAATGACCATCAATCAACCAAGGAAAATCAACAGGGGTAGATGACTCAACAACTCATCCACGCACATAAAAGAAGGGCGTTTAGATCCATAGGTCTATTAACACCGAAGTGATGACCATAGATCAGGCTCCTAGCCGACTACTCAGGAACGGATTGATGAGCTAGGGATGAAGGAAAAAATAAACTGCAATCATCACAAATCAATAAACCATAGGACGATCAATACAGGCAGGGATCGAAGGCCATGGGAATCAATCATAATTGAGCCAAAGGCTATGGGGGAAATTTCAGTTATCATCTGGAATGCTAAGACAATCATTTTCTTTACCCAATTAAACATACATAACTAAAAGCATAAATCATACTAAAAATATACCATGCATAAATAAAGGAAGCATACTGTATCCCAAGTAGCTCGCTTTGAGTTGTTGTCCCGTGCGCTCCGTCCAGCTCCTGCTTGTCGACCGATGAGACTTCACCGGTACCTCCCAACCAATGTTATAGGTACTCCTCTTCCCCCTTAGCCTCTCGAGCCGCAAAGGGGCCACACACACTAAACCATAGAATCAACTAGCTCCCAGCTCACCTCGCAAGGTCGATCTACCACTTCTCACCGAGATGTGTATCCCAACTCCCATAAGCTAATTTAGTCAAGTATAAATTTCTGCAGCGCAACGTTACGCATAACAACAGAGATCCATCATCCTCTTCCTCCCTCCTTTATATAGATTTTCTACATCAATTACTTTCCCAGAATCCCTTTTAATTTATTGTTCATTAATTTAATTCATAGTACATGTGTCACCCATCCCTTTCATTGCACCATAAATTAATTTCCTTAATAAATTAATTACCCCTATTTCCCTCACCCACCTAAAATCATTCATAGAAATTCTCCTAGGTGTCCCCATATTCCCTTACAAGTTTTAATGACTTTACCCCTTATTAACTTACTATTTGAGTTAATTTAGAAAGTTCTTAAGTGCTAGATACCTTACTAAGTTATACTTTCTACTTTTTCCTTGTGTTTCCCCTTTCTTTTTATGTTTCCCTCTTTTTCCTAATTTCCTAATTATTTTAGATTTCCCTCTTTCCCTTTTCAATTAACAATCAAATTGGCAGGTGTAGAAAATTAACTTTTTCACTTTTACCTTTTTAATTAATGAATTTTTAATTAACATATGAGACAAAACAATTATTTCCCCTTTTCCCCCTTTTTGAATTTTATCCCCCAAAAGACTTTTTTTATAAATTAATGAATTGATTACCCCTTTCTCGTCACATGGTTAATGATGATTATCAATATTATTTATTTATTTTTATTCTTATTTTTATATAAATATATATTTTTATTTTTATCACCAGTATCTCTTAGGCCTAGAATTTAATTTCCTAGGTTGGGCGACATTTTATTAGGGAATTTTTTTTAAATCTTTCTCATCACGTTAATCATCCTACAAACATCTAGGTTTATCCCTTTATTAATTAACAATGCGACGTTCCCTTCAGGACGCACTAGGTTCTCCAAGGGTGTCACTCACGTTATTCGGTTTCCCTTGCGTGACATGCCCTTAAGGATTCCCTACATGCTCCAAGGGTGCCACTCACCTCACCTTGTTTCCCTTGCACGACTTTCCCTTCTGGACACACTACGTGCTCCAAGGGTTCCACTCGCCTCTTGACGGACTTGGTAGACATCAAAAACCCCTGGAGTCAATACTCCGCCAGGTGATCTTGTGGGAGACTAAGGGCCTCTAAGGAATAAGGTCCATGCCTTACTGCGCACCCCTTAGAATCACCGTGAGAGACTATCGCAGTCTGACCTCATGACATCGTGGGTCTTCTCGAACTAGGTAGTCATTAACCTATAGTTCGAGCCATGGCGGGAGTGCTAGTAGGCTATGACAGGGTTGCTATCCACACCTCTCCCTCAATGTCTCTGGTAGTCATGTGTGGCCCCTCTACTCCAAATGTGAGTTTGGTCAGCAAGCTATCGTCAACCTGCATCATCAACGAATCATGTCAGAACATATCCATAATCATATCATCTAATCAGATGCACAAATGTCATATATACAAAAATCAAACCCCAATAATCCAGTCCCTGACTTGATCCGAAGTCCAAGGGGTCGCATCGATGCCTCTGCATCCTTGGGGTCCAAAATCCTGCACACTCAGGGAAACGAGTCAATAGCACATGTCTATATCAATGCAGCAAAATAACATGTCATCAATTCATAATGCCTCATAATCATAATCAAATGCCCAAAAGTATAATAATTTGGATCACTTTTGAGCAAGTGTCCTCAAAGATTAAGTTCTCTCAGTGCACGCAAGAGCAAGATGTTATTAGGTAAATGACACAACTTGGTGACAAACACAACTTATGCATTCAGGCAACAGACAACCAATGACCCCGCACATTAGCACACCATGCAAACGGACAAACATGTGACACATGAAAATCCAATCAATTCAACCCAATAACTTCAACGATCAGTGACTAGAACCCTTATGGTGAGTGAGAACAATCACAAAGTTACAAAACAAGGTACCACAATTCAATTAGAACAATCACTTTTCCCTACACAGGAAGAGAATGACCTAGCCAGGTTTCGTAGGCGCTTCTCTATCAACACACACATTGATCCCATTCTAAGGAATCATGTTGTCAAAATGCATCAAGCGCAAGTAACTAAGGCGCCAATTTAAATAGACCCAAGCCTTTAAATCAAGACACAAAATCTCCTACCAGAAGTCCAAACTTAACTGTCATACCTAAAATGAATCTATAGATGATAAAACCCTAATCTAATATGCTATTTTTTGACATTGAGTAACCACATTCAGTACTTTTAATTGCGCAAGGTCAAATTATAATATCCACAAGCCAAATCCAAATGACATGTGAAACTTGAAAATGGGTGCGCGCAATGTCTAAAATTAATCATAGGTTAGAAGCAATAAATATAAGTAAGGGAAGCGATCACCTAGGATCACACATGAGTGGAAAAATGGAATTCTAGGAAAGAAACGATCTCGCTTCAGTAATTATAAGTGGTAGAAGGGTTCTAAAAACATGACCTACGGTATGTTGGGCCTAAACTAGAGACTTCGACTGCCTCTAACAAGGTTGTCTTTAATATAAAGTTGCAAAAGATACAAGGGATCCTTAGCCCCAATGAAGTCAAGGAAACCACTATAATACAACCAAATCAACTTCTACATCTCTAAGAAACATTTACATCCTCAAACACAATCTATATTCTAATATATTTTATGATAACCAATTGATATATATAGGGTCTTGTATCAGATTCATGCTTACCCACAACATTTAATGTGGAAAACGATAACCCTTTTAAATCTACTTGCACATACATGAAACTTGACGTTTTGAACTATTGTATCTAATAATTAAAGAAATTGTTGTAATAAACAATTAAGAACCGCTTTAATAAGTGTTTAAAGAACTATTGTGATAAACAATTAGCAATTAAGCAAAAGGTTATAAAAAATCAAGAAACTATTATAATAAACAATTGAAGGAATTGCGTTAATAACATTTAAAGAACTGTTGTACCGTAACCAGTCTATTGAGTGGTAAACTATAGAAATGTTGTCCATCAGTTATATGTTATGGCTATCGTTAAGGGTATTCTATGGCTGAGATTGATAATGATAAAAGAAATCACATTGGTAATAAATCACTGGAATGACAATTGTGTTTTAAAGGAAAATCGCGGAGTCAAACATGATATGGCGATGTCATCATATATCTTTGTCAATGATCAAGTCATTTTCCTATGGCAAGTTATTGAAACATATATTTTTAAAACTTAATGATAAATAAATGGATAAAGCCGTTGACATTGCAGGGTAAACACGGAGGAATCCGCCCATAAAATCATGGTGTAGAATCACTGTATTCTGCCAAGAAAATCGTGACGAGGAGGTTGGGATGATAAGCCAAGTAAAAAAAAAATTTCATCAACGTTGACATAAATAAAGTGGAGATGTGTATATACCATCTCACAACCATATTATGAAAGAAAAACGCAGACTTACCCACCAAAAACATAGACATAAATTACACACCCATTGATTAATTAATTCGCTGTCAATATCAATGAATTCGCTGTCAATTGCTATTCAAGACAAGATCCCTATCTATTTTAGAGATTGTCCCACTCGCTGTCTAAATATACCGTTCTCTTGTAATCAAGGGAACAACAATATTTCTAACTAGTAAAATGGTAATATCTATCAAAGAGTTTCTATATGAGTTCGTTGTCAATGTATCAAACAAAGTCAACATCAATGTATTAATGTATCGATATATCATAAACAATATATAAAAATCACAGTCCAATTCGCTGTGAATGTATCAATGTATCAAAAATCGTTGTCAATGCATCAATGTGTCAAAATCGTTGTCAATGCATCAATTTATCAAGGTATCAATCAAGGTATCCAAATTGCAGTTAAAATCATTATCAAATGTATCAATGTATCAATGCATCAAACGTTGTCAATGTATGTTGTCTAGAAAATGCAGTCATAAAAATTGCTCATTTTAAAAAGTCGCTATCAATATATATATAAATCACAGTCACTAAATGTAATTCCCAGTAAATCACAATCACTAAGTAAGTTACAATCAATATATTAATGAAATCGCAGTGAATAAGGAGAAAGAAATTGCAATCAACATGATAATGAAATCGATGGTAGATTCGTGGTTCATCAACTGGGTAAATCGTGTTTCATTAAAAACACAAATATTTTTCCCACTCGAAACACTGGGGTTCAAGTTCCACATGTAGATATTATCAAGAGTAAGCAATTAAAAACGTAGAGTAATAATTCATAGTGGTAAGTAATATAACAATACACAGAGAGAAAAGATAAACAATACATAGAGGTATTCAATCGCAAGAAGGCGCAAGACAATCAGTCAACCAAGAACAACCAACACAGAGCTAAGAAGGGGTACACAATTGGCTAAACTATCCTTCACTCATCATCCATGCACAAAAAAGTAGGGCATTAAGATCTATAGGTCTATTAACACTGAAGTGACAATCGTCGATCCGGCTCCTGGCCGACTTCTCAAGCGTGGACTGATGATCTAGGGATGAGGAAGAAATATAAAACACAAACTCTTCAAATAATCAATAAAACAAAACAAATAGTCTTAGCAATCAAGGATCGGTGGCCAAGGAGATCAAATCGATGCCACGAGCATAAAACTATGGTGAATTTAAATTCTCGATTAAAATGCTAATTAAAGCACTTTATTTACACAATTAAAAGTACATAAATGAATGCGTAAGATCAATATTAATCTACCATTCAAAATAAAAGCATGCGTACCATATCCCAAGTTGACCACTCTGAGTCATTGTCTCGCACGCTCCATCTCACTCCCTCTTTCCGACCATTGTGACTTTACTGGGACCTCCCAACCAATGCTAGGGATACTCTTCTTCCCCCTTAGCACCTTGATATGCAAAGGGGCCACACACACTAAACCAAAGAACAACTAGCTCCCAGCTCGCCTAGCAAGGCCGAGCTACCACTCATCACCAAGCTAAGTATCCCAACTCCCACAAGATAAGTCAGTCAAGTAAAAAATTATGCAGCATAACGTTACACATCCAAGGAGAGATCCATCCTCCTCCTCCTCCTCCCTCCTTTATATAGAGTTTCTAAGTGATATATTTCTCAACTTCCCATTTAATTTTTTTTTCAATAATTTAGTTCAGTAAAATCCTCCCCCGTACACATGTCACCCATCCCCTTTGTTGCACCAGAAATTAATTTCATTAATTATCTAATTACTCTTATTTCCCTCACCCACCTACAAGAATTCCTAGAATCACTCCTAGGTTTCCCCATATTCCCTTACACATTTTAATGACTTACACTCTTACTAAATTCTTAGTTGAGTTGAATTTAGAAAGTTCTTAAAGACAAGGTTCCTTACTAAGTTGATCATTCTGTTTTTTCCTTATGTTTTCCCTTTTATTTATGTTTCCCCTTTTTCCCAATATTTTAAGTTCCCTCCTTTCCCATTTTATCTAAAACTCAAATTAGCAAGTGTAGACAATTACCATTTTCCCCTTTTTATTTTTAATTAATAAAAATTTAATTAGCATAGGTAACAAAACAATCATTTCCTTTTAAAAATTTAATCACCCAAAGAAATTTGATTTTTAAAAATTAATTGAATTTCTTACCCCCTTCTCGTCACATGTTTAATGATGATTATATATATATATATATATATATACCACAAGTATCACTTAGACCTAGATTTTAATTTCCTAGGTTGGACGACATTTTTATTAGGGAAATTTCTTTTAAATCTTTCTTATCACATCATTCGTTCTAAGACCATTATGTTTATTCACTTATTAGTTAACAACGCGACATGCCCTTCAGGATGCACTAGGTGCTCCAAGGGTTCCACTTGCCTTTTTTTGTTTTCCTTGCGCAATGTGCCCTTTAGGACACACTACGTGCTCCAAGGGTGTCACTCGCCTCTTTCCATTTTCCTTGCGCGACTTGCCCTTCAGGATGCACTACTTGCTCCAAGGGTGCCACTCGCCTCTTGGTTGACTTGGTAGACATAAAAAACCCCTGGAGGCAATACTCTACCAAGTGATCTTGTGGGAGACTAAGGGCCTCTAAAGAATAAAGCCCGACCTTATTGTGTGCCCCTTAGAATCATCGTGAGCGATTGTCGCATTCCGTCCTCACGACATTGTGGGTCTTCTCGAACTAGGTAATCGTTAACCTACAGTTCGATCCACGACGGGAGTGCTAGTAGGTCGTGGCAGGGTTGTTGTCCACACCTCTCCCTCAACGTCTCTGGTAGTCGTGCGTGACCCCTCTACTCCACATGTGATTCTGGTTGGTAAGCTATCGTCAGCCTGCATCATCAACGAATCATGTTAGAAATAAAATCGATAATCATAACATATAATCAGATGCACATATGTCATATATACAACAATCAAACCCCAATAGTCCACTCTTTGACTCAATCCCGAGTCCAAGGGTTTCATCAATGCCTCTTCATCCTCTGGGTCCAAAATCCTGCACACTCAGGAGAACCAATTCAATATCTCTTATCTATGTCAATACAAAAAATAACATGTCATCATATCCATAATGCGTCATAATCATAATCAAACACCCAATAGTATAATAATCTAGATCACTTGCAATGAAGTGTCCTCATAGAATAAGTTCCCTCAGTGCGGGCAAGTGTAGGATGTTATAGATAACTACCCAGATATCCCATCACCACACAATCATATCCACATAGAATCATCTCTACTTCACATAGTACAATGATTTTTATACAATAATGTTTACAAATAAAATGAAATACAACATATTTAATTTCAGCACAGTATCGTAAAACATAAATTAACCCTTTTTTTGTAAATAAAGTAGGATCCTTATATTAATAACTTCTTATTAAATCCTTCTGATATAAAAAAATTACATCTTTCAGGGTAAACAATGAGATAGTGGCTGGATCGCCTAGATGAGAAACCAATGTTGCCACTTGTCCAAACAATTCACAATTGAATAAAAAGAAACTAAGGTGCCTCATAGGGCTAAAGCTAAGAGAAGTAATCCATCTAAAGACATAAAAAAACCAAAAATAAAAAGTAATCATTTGTATCTTGGGCCTCACTTTTGTTCCGTCTGAGGATCATGCTCAATGTATGAGGATGAATTCCCTGTGTCCGAAGTGGTGTGGAGGAGAGTGCATATTAGAGTCTCCAAGTGCTCCTCACGATGCTCACAAAGTTTGTCTCTAACCAACAACTCCTTCATGTCATGCTTGACTTCGAAGACTGAGTTTTGGATGTTCTCTAAAGAATTATGCAACTCCGTAAACCCATTGCATCGAGTGTTGTAGGAAAATCTCCCTGCGGACAGGTAGATCACCTCTAAGTCTTGACCTTAACCCTAGACAGAAAAATGCTTAACGTGGACACTGACTTCCTTTCAAATCTATCTAAGCCTAATGCATGAGAAGGGAGGATGATAGAAGTACCTTTCAATCGACGTTTGTCCCTGCACGCTCCGAGTTGCGCTCCGATCCTTTGCTCCTCGCTGAGGTCTTTGGACAAAACAAGATACGACCACTTCCTACTCTATTGACATTAGCTTGAAAACAGATCTATCAATAAATGATAAGTTCATGTGGTATCAGACACGAACTAGAAAGAAACAGGCCAAGCGTGTCATATTAATGAGAATAACGACAGCAGTACTTACAATCGTAGATGCGAATGTGACAGCTTCGTCAAGTCCTCTTCATCTAACCCTTGCCTGAAAGATCCAAAACCTGGATAGCAGCAACTTCACTGATCACTTCTCTTTGGCTGACTGTTAGTTTCCTCCAAGATCATAAGTTTCATATGTTCAGTTCTTCCCCCTTTCCACCATCATGGAGCCTATTTATATAGGTTGGGAGGGGCCTAACCTCTTGAGTTATGTTTAGAACTAGTTAGGAACCATCTCCTTGGATCAGGGA
>SNQJ01S0000793.1:264761-279638 GCA_010110895.2 Picea sitchensis | reverse complement strand
AGGTCAGATCTTTGCTTGTGCTTCTACATCTTGAATATATTGTGATCTCCATGTGTTGATGAATCTTGTATGCACTTAATAACTCAATAAATTAGTAGTAGTTAGTGATTCCAAGAAATAATTTGGCTTGGGATCATTACAGTTTTGGACCTTGAGGATGCAGAGGCATCAATGGAACCCCTTGGACTCTGGATTGAGTCAGGGAGTGTGATATTTGGGTTTGATGGATTTACTGTGATATTAGTACATTTGAGATGATGATATGATGTGGACATGTTCTGACATCATTTGTTGATGATGCAGGCTGATGATAACTTATCGACCAGACTCGCATATGGAGTAAAGGGGACACACACGACTACCAGATAGGTTGAGGGAGAGGTGTGGACACCAACCCTGCCACAACCTACTAGCACTCCCACCGTGGCTCGAACGGTAGGTTAACGATTACCTAGTTCGAGGGGACCCACGATGTCATGAGGGCAGACTGCGACAGTTGCTCGCAATGATTCTAAGGGACGTGCAATAAGGTAGGGGCCTTATTCCTTATAAGTCCTTAGTCTCCCACAAGTTCACTTGGCGGAGTGTTGACTCCAGGGGTTATTGATGTCTACCAATCAGTCAAGAGGTGAGTGGCACCCTTGGAGCACATAGTGCATCCGGAAGTGCACGTCGCGCAATGGAACATATGAGGCGAGTGGCACCCTTGGAGCACCTAGTGCGTCCTGAAGGGCATGTCGCATTGATGATGATAGAGGGAGGAACCTAGATGGCCCTAAGATAGACAAGACATTAAGAAATTTTAAAACAACTTCCCTAATTAAATGTCGCCCAGTTCAGAATCTAAGTTCTAAGTCTAAAACTTCTCTAGGGGTAAAATTTTGTCTACCCTTAAGAAAATATACATATAAAATTAAAATAATAAAATTTAAACTAAAAACCACTTAAGTAATAGTTTTGGTCTTCATAAATTTTTGGGGTAAAATGAAGAGAGTAAGAATTTAATTAAAATCAGTGGATATAAAATGTCAAAAAGAAATTAATTTATTTTAACTTTTGATAATTTAAAAAGGTACTAAATTAATAATAAAAGTAAAAAGAGGATAATTTGCACAACTGTATTTTCTAGCTCAAATAAAAAGGAAGGAAGGAAATGTAAAAATTAGGAAATTAGGGAAAGGAGGTAACCTAAAGAGGGAAAGAGGGGAACTCATGGTAAAAAGCGGGAAACCAACTTAGGAAAGAATCGACATTTGAGAAACTTCTAATTTTGAATTGATTTAGCAATTTCTTTTTAGGGAAAGTTTTTAAAACCTGTAAGGGAATCTAGGGACACATAGGAGTAAATTTAGGAGTAACTATAGGTGGGTGAGGGAAATGAGACAATAAATGAATTAAAGAAAATAATTATTGGAGGAAAGTGGGGGATGGAGGACACTTGTACGAAGGAGAATTTTTAGAATATTTTTAATTAAAACTTAATTTAAGTGAGATTTTAGGGAATGAATGGAAGTTCTAAAAATCTGTAAAAGAGAGGGAGGATAAGGAAGAAGGGATCGACTATTATCATAATGTTACACTGCCGGAATAGTGACTTGACTGATTTACTTGTGGGAGTTGGGATTTCCCATCTCGGAGAGGAGTGGTATATCGGCCTTGCGAGGCGAGCTGAGAGCTAGATGTACCATATAGATACTGTGCAGCCCCTTTGCGGATCAGGGGGCTAAGGGGGAAGAAGATTACCCCTAGCATTGGATGGGAGGTACCGGTGAGGTCTCGACGGTCAACGAGCAGGAGCGACACAGAGCGTGCGGACATCATTCGAGGCAGGCGAAAAGGCAAAGGTATGATCTTTAATTTGTAGACTAAAATGCATTAAGACTTAGGCTAAGATTTGAAAATTTGATTGTAAATGGTTTGGATTATCTAGTTTCCTAGATGGTCTTAGTGCCCATGTATTGTATGCTCTCACCATTGTTATAACTCCGATTCCCTAGTCAACTCCGGGGCTAAATGTTTTATGGGCCAGCTCAGCTCTGCGCTTAATGCGCCCCTTGTGACTCTACTCCGCAATTTTATATCACCTCTCTACTATAGATTTACTGCCTCGTACTAGGAAATCATCACCGAAATGAAGTGTAATGGCAAATATTTGTATTGTATTTGGTTCATTGCAGGAAACCCATCCCTCTACCCAACTCAATTTTTTTTTTTGACATAATTTATATGTCTAAAATTCCTGAAATTTTATATGCCCAAATAATTTCCTGAAATTTTGTGTCTGAAAACTCATAGGGCGAATGTGTATGGCTGGATCAATTCCTAAATTTTTACGTCTGAAATTTGACTGTTTTTATGTGTCTGAAATTTTAAGTCTAAATGTATGGGTCTAAATATTTTAGGATGAAGGTGAACCATAGAAGTAGTATTCCTTTACCACCTTAAACCATCCAGGTACTGGGAACAGATGATTTTGTTGCCTTAAATGCTGCGAAAAGTTGGTGTGCCAATTTGTTTCAACCTTAACATATTGGGAACCAAGACTTCGCCACTGCACCTGATAGATTTTTAAATTTATAAATTTTGGAGAACAGGGACACGTGTTTGAGGAAGCTTTTTCCCATGCCTATGTTTTATGTAGTCCTTTAGCATAGCATTGTATAGATTAAAGGTTGAACTTGTGAACATATTTAATTAATCTTACTCTTGCAACCATCGCTCTAAATGGACGGCAACGCCATGATCATTTATGTTCAGATTTTAGTTACACTCTTGCAGTCGCGCAGGGTTGGGATAACCATGCACAAGATGGCCTGAGGCGTTGTCTTGATAGAAGGGAAATCATTTTGTGATTTAAAAACTTCTTAAACAGTTTCATCAAAACCATGGAACCCACTGCTACTTTCCTCCTTCCAATGGACACAAGTGATGAATAAGGCGCCCATAGGTGGGGCTCTGACGCATAGACCTAGCACTGAAGGGATGTAATTCATTTTAAGCTTAAATATTTACCATTTCAACTCTTATCGTCCACCCCCAGAAACTGTTTTAGAATCGTATACATACCCTCCTCTGCAACTGATTTAAAAATCACCCAAATTCACCCCTGCCAGCTTTGTTAAATTCGTAACCTTTTGCCCTGCAAAAATATGATTTAAGAACTATATTTAATTACCTCTGCAAGAGCGTGATATACGACTATGAAAGGATTTCCTCTGACGTGGTCAAGGAAAAAATTCTAAGTTGATTCCTAGTTCTGACAATTGCCTTTTCGTAAGTTGCCCTTTATTTCCAGCATGCACTCACAACTTTAATTTTTTTTCCAGCTGTCGATTTTTAAGCTTTGGCATCATGGCTGGGCCGCTAGATTTTATTTGTTTTGATACAGAAATGGGTATAGTAACGTGTAATGTATTGTTATGGTAATATAGCGTTATTGTATTATGTAAAGGTAATGATTTGTAATTGTTTTGAATTATGTAATAGTAATGATCATTACAATATAAACTAAAATACAATGTTAGTGTTAGAAAACATAAAATGTAATTTTATGGTTATTTTATTTGCACTGTTATTGCAATATACATTGAAAGATATGGTTATCTTATCGTACTGTTATTGAAATTTTTTTGTAATTGATATCATAAAATGGTATAGTAATGTGTAACTGTAATGCTACGGTAATGAAATTTTATTGTTATTTCATTGCCAAGGTTATGGTTATATAAAATGTAATGTGGATTTGTTTTATGGTAAATTTATTGTAATTTTATTGTATTGGTAACATACCAGAAGTAATGTGATTGATACTTTATTTGCAAAGTTATTATAATATAAAAGGTGATGTGGTTATGGTAAGTTATTGAAATTTTATTGTATTGGTAACCTACAAGAAGTAATGTGATTGATATTTTATTTCCAAGGTTATTATAATATAAAAGGTGATGTGGTTATGGTAAGTTATTGTAATTTTATTGTATTGGTAACATAAAAGAAGTAATGTGATAAACTGCGCTCAGCTCGTGAAGGCGCTCACGCTCTGTTCTAGGGTTTGACTCTTTCACTTTCATGTCTGGCCAGGGTGGAGGGGAGTCGTCGCCCCCTCCCTCCCCGACCTCCTCCTTCCGTAAGCTTGTTGCAGCATGCAACAAGAAGTTCCCCCTTGCAGAATCGCCTAGTTTCGTGAGAAAACTGGATGCGGTTCCTGAGATCGTTCTCCACCCGGACCAGCCTATGAAGGTCGCACTGTCTCTTGCAGATCGCGGCCTAGTAGGTCAGTTCATGGGCCTATGGCCCTCAACCCGAACAACAGATAACTAGATTCAAAGGAATTGGAGGCCTCTGATAACAAATAGCGTAACTTTCTACGTGGTTGGGAGAGGTTTTTTCATCTTTGAATTCATATCTTAGGAGGATAGAGATATAATCTTTAGAAACGGGCCGTATTTCATGGGCACACAGGGGCTCTATCTGAATCGTTGGACCCCTAGCTTCGATCCAGCTTCGGAAGTGCCAAAATACGTCCAAGTTTGGGTAAGACTCCCAAACCTACCAATACACTGTTGGAACTCTTCTTCACTCCAAGCTATTGGAAATGGCTTGGGACACTACATAGATAAAGTGAACCCAAAAGACCAGTACTCCTGCGGAAGGATCTATGTGGAGGTTTATATGGAGGTAGGCCTTCCAGAAGCGGTAAAACTAAAGGTAGGGGACTGGCATCACTTCAAAAAGCTCGATTATGAGCAAATCCACTTCAAATGCAGAGGTTTCCATGAATACGGCCATTTCAAGTGGAACTGCCCAAAAAAACTAAGTATAGAGAAAGAAGGGGAAGACGGTTGGCAGCAGGCTAGGAAAGGGAAGCCGAAATCAAAAGGACCAAGAAGCGACAAGCCAAACCCAACAAAAGAAAAGAACCCAGGAGGCAAAGAAACGGTCAACAACTTCAACGCTCTGGCACAGGAAACTAGTGGAGAGTTAGGGAAGCCCAGCCAAGAAGACCAAGGAGAAGCTGAAGGAGGCACCTAATCCCCTGTAAACAGAGAAACACAAAAGCCAATAGAGGATGAGATGCAAAATAAATCCTTTCCAAGGATTGGAGTGACCCAAGGCACAAAGGAAGGGGAGATCTTGTTCAACAGTGATTCGGAAGGTGCAAGTGAAGCCTGGGCCTCCCCAAAGAAACCAGGAAGAGGCAAGAAGTCCAAAACAGTTGAAAGAGATCAAGAAACCTACAAGGACGTTCTAAAAGGTTCCCAACCAACTATCAAGAAACTGATCAGCGTAAGGCAAACAAGGAATCTCTTCAAAGCCTCCCAAGGAGGCCATTTCCCCCCCCAAGGTAATTAATGAAGCTAACCTCCTGGAACTATAGGGGTCTCGATAGTAAAAGGACAGAAGAAGCTCTCAAATATATTATCAAAACTTTGGAAGCAAACATCCTACTCCTCCAGGAGACCAAGATGAGTCAGCAGGACTCTCTCAAAGCTGCAAGAAACGCATGGAGAAACCGCCAAGGAATAGCTGAAAATGCCAGGGGCGCGTCAGGCGGTATCTGCACGCTATGGAACACCACCAAAATAGAACTCATCGAATCAGACACTTTCATGCACTAGATCCACACATCGCTCCTCCATAAAGACTCTGGAATTCAGGTAAACCTCATTAATATATATGTTCTGCAACATATAGAAGAGAAAAATATTTGTTGGGAATCCCTCCATGACTTCCTTCAAAAAAACGAGCTAGATAACATCATTTTAGGTGGAGACCTTAATGTAACCCTTAGCCAGGAGGAAACGAGAGGCGTCACTATAGTCAGAGACCCAACCAGAGAATGGGTGGAAGATATTATTACATCTTGGGAACTAATAGATATAAAATCGGTCAAAGGGCACTATACATGGTCCAATAAGAGGTTAGGTTTGGGGCATATAGCTGCCAGGCTGGACAAATTTCTCATCCAAAGTTCTTACCTAACCCTGGGGCTTAACGCTCTCATAGAAATCCTACCCCACAGCGCTTCAGAACACAAGCCTATTCATTTATAATTTAAATCAGAGAAGGGGAAGGGACCCATCCCTTTCAGGTTCAACCCGTCATGGATCCAAGACAAAGATTTTCTTAAAATCGTTTCCAGCACGTGGACAGGAAAGGTCATTGGATCTGCCTCCTATGTTTGGGAAGAGAAGCTACAGAGGTTAAAAGTCACTCTGAAATCCTGGGCAAGAAGTCGTCCTGACCCACCCTCCTCACGCAAAGAGGCCCAAAATCTCCTTGAAGCCTTTGGCTGAAGGAAGGAGACAAAATAGGACCTGCAGCAAGAAGTCCTACTCCAAAGCCAATGGTACAAGGCATGTAGGGAGGAAGAGAGTTACTAGAGGCAGAAATCTAGAAGCCTTTGGCTGAAGGAAGGAGACAAAAACACTAGTTACTTCCATAAGCATGCGGAGGCAAGGAAACATTATAAGGCAGTCATAGAAATTCAAGTTCAAGACACAATAATCTCAGATCCAGAAGTTATCAAACAAGAATCCTTCAAAACCTTTTCATCCCTCTACTCAGAACCGCAACGGGCAGACATCGACCCCCAAAGGTACCCCCTCTCCATCATTCCAGCTCTCATAAACGAGGACATTAACCGCAATATACTAAAAGAAGTTTCACAGCAAGAAATAAAGGAGGCCCTGGATCAAATGAATCTGGACAAAGCCCCTGGACCGGATGGATTTATAGCCAGAGTTTATCAACATTGTTGGATGATAATCAAATCTGACCTCACCAAAATGATAAGGAGATCGCAGTCAAGTAGTAAACTAGGAGGGAGCACAAACTCGTCTTTCCTGGCTCTCATCCCGAAGGAGAAAGGAGCACTCACTTTCAACCGCTTCAGGCCGATTTCACTCTGCAATACTAGCTATAAAATCCTCACTAAGATTATAGCAAACAGATTGAAAACAATTCTTCCCCATATCATCCCAGAAAACCAGGGAGGCTTCATTAAAGGAAAACACATTACTGACAACATCTTCCTGGTCCAAGAGGCTCTTCATTCAAGCATCTGGAGGAGGGACAAAGGTATGATTATTAAGCTCGACCTTGCTAATGCTTTTGATAGAGTCAATCATAGTTTCTTATTTACAGTTATGAAGAAATTTGGTTTTGATCAAGCTTTTTTTAACTGGATTAAAGCCTGCATAGGCTCACCCTGGATAGCCCCCATGGTAAATGGAAGAGTAACAAAATTCTTTCAGGCCTCTCGAGGGATAAGGCAAGGGTGCCCCCTCTCACCCCTCATTTACGCAATTCAAGCCTCTGTGCTAAGCTATCGACTGAGGAATTCCCAATCCCAAAGCATACTGCAGGTTCTAAGAATAGCGCAAGGGGTTAAAGACATAAACCATGCTCAATTCGCGGATGATACCCTGTTGTTAGGTGGAGCTAGCTCAATAATCGCAAAAAAGTTTAAGGAAGAACTTGAGGCCTATACTACAGTTTCAGGAAGCGAAATAAGCAAAGAAAAGTGCAAGATATATGGCTGGAATATCACACCCAATGAAATGTTAGGGATTGCAAGAGTACTAGGGATGGAAGGACATACTAATTGGGAGTCCTTCACTTATCCTGGAATCCCAATATTTAAGGCCGCCCCAAGGGCCACTCAGTGGAATCATCTAATTGACAAACTCAAGAAGAAAATTTCCACTTGGGGGGCGAACTGGATCAATCTAGCAGGGAAAGTTGTCCTTATTAAGTCAGTTCTGGCCAGCATACCCATCTACCAGAGTTCGATGCTCCTAGCCCCTTGTTCCACAATACAAAAAATCGAAGCTCTGCAAAGACACTTCCTTTGGGAAGGAGGGAAACAGACCGGAAGGAAATTGCATCTGATAAGATGGGAAAAATCCTCTAAACCTCTTCTGGAAGGTGGCCTCAATTTTAAAAATTCCCGCATACAAAACCTTGCACTGGGGGAAAAACTTCTGTGGAACATAGTCTCCGAAGCACCAGCTTGGAGCAAAGCAGCTCTTTGGAAAAATTATTTTAAGGGGACGGGGGAACGTTTCTTAGAAATTCCTTGCAGGGATTCTAAAGGATCCCATTTTTTAACCCTCTGAAAAAAAGCCTTACCTCTCTTCATTCCCCACCTCACCTGGGTGCCAAGAAACGGGAGGAAAATCAAAATCTGGAATGACTCAATACTAGGAGACCCTCCTCTTGATTCAAGACAGGACCTGAGACGTCTTAAGAACTGGATGGGAACCCAAAATTTAAAGACTCTCACTGATATCTCAGTTTGGGGCAATGACAGGCACCAGTCGTGGCAAGGGTGGGAAGTGAGCAATTTACCACCGGATCGAGAAGGGGAATGGAGAACTCTCAAGCAATGCCTACAAGGGAAAGCCCAGTTGAAAAAAAAGGGGAAGGATGAGAGAGGCTGGGGGGGAAATGCCAAAGCCTACACCACTGCTAATGGTTATAGACTTTTCCTCAAGGTCCCCACTGCTCCAGAAAACCCGCTCATCTGGAAAGGATATGGCATACCAAGTCCATTCCTAAAATTGATATATTTATATGGACTCTTGCCCATAACAACATTCTAATAGGGGAAATACTCCAAAGGAAAGGTTGGGCTGGCCCCCACCAGTGTCTACTTTGCCAACAAGCCGAAGAAACTACCAATCACCTCCTCCTCAGTTGTTCCTTTTCTAAATAAGTATGGAGGCTGAAAATCGGATCAGAAACTAAAGTCAACTGGCCAGAAGACATCAAAAGTCTCCTCCAGCATTGGGACAATTTATACCTGTTCCAGAACCGAACTCAAAGTCAAGCCTTTGCGTTGTGGAGAATCCTCCCAAAGTTTATTCTGTGGAACCTGTGGTTGGAAATAAACAGCAGGATCTTTAGGGACATGGCAAGGAGCGCACCCATAGTGGTAGCCAACATCCAGGCACTTTTTGGAGAGAGCGCCCAATACTTATGTCAGTTTAATCACAGCGGGAAGCCAAACGATTTGGAGGTTCTCTGGCTGGATCAATTCAAAATTCGAAGTGCAAAAGGAGTCACAGCTATCTCTCCAAGTACTGAGGATTGGGAAATAAGAAAAGAGAAACAAGAGTTTGACAATTGGAAGCAAGAAAGGAAGGCTTATATCATGTCCTTTGACGGGGCCTCCAAAGGCAACCCGGGGCTAGTAGGTGGAGGTGGCATAATTGAGATCCCCAGTGCAGAAATAATCATGAGTTATGCCATGGGATTAGGTACTGAGACCAACAACATTGCAGAAGCCATGGCACTATGGCAAGGGCTTCATTAAGCCAAGAAGCAGGGGATCTAGGAACTGGTCATTGTTGGAGACTCCAGATTGATAGTCAGAGCCATTATTTTCCGAACTCAAACCCAAAGCGCCAAACTAAATAATCTTCTGAGAAAAATCCGCCTCCTTCTCACCAGCTTCAGCTCTTATGAGATATTTCATGTTTTAAGAAAGATGAACGAGAAGGTTGATGTGGAAGCTAATAAAGGCGTTCTCCTGGTGCCAGGAAGCTTGATCGTTAACGGAACTGTGTCCACCTTGGAGATACCGTAATCCAAGATTCCTCCTACACATATCTAGCAAGTGGTTGGGATGGGGACAAGGACGACAAGGGAATTGACCAAGATCGTTCAGACAGAGCCAAGCCATTGGAGGATAGGGACAAGGGGAGGTACAATGACCAAGTGGACAACAGGCAGGGTGGGGACAGGAGCACCCACTGCCCATACCTCTCATCCTCTGCAGTCCAGGGCGAAATCATGTGGGTCAAGGGGCGCGAGTTTAAAGCAAGTAAGCAGTCTCAAGACCAAACCATTCCTTCGCAGAGCTCTCCTCTGCTTGCGAGTTTGAAGGGTCAAGGAGTGCGATTTAGGGGACGACCAGAGCAATGGCAGCCAACTCAAGCAAGAAACCGAGTCTGTAGGAACAACTGAAGATCATGGATACAACACTGGAGAACCTGAAGCAAATGTTGCAATACCAATTGGACTTTCTAGAGAAACGAGACTCGGAAGCAGGTAGAAGGTTGGAACATCTAGAGCAAGACATTTCCACTACAAAGATTGGTTTGTCTGAAGAGCTAAGCAAGCTTCACCAAGAGCTCAAGAACCCGCAGGAAGAGTTTGAACTGAGAGTCGAGCAGTTGGAAGAGAAAATGTCCCAGCTCAACAGAGAATGGAGGAAGGATCCGGGAAGCTAGTTCTACCGCTATGACTGAAGTAAACTTTTACCTATACAACATCTTGGCATTTTGTATAGAGTCAAGGCTTTAAATAAGATTGTATTAGCTGGTTAGTGTTAGCTCCTGCCGAATATGGTCACTATATGTGTATTCAGGAGCAGTGTTAAGCTTCTCTCTGGTAGATGCTCAGTGAAGCTCCGCCATTTTGTAATCGCATTCGTGGCTGGTCCACACTTAATATAAATCCTCTACTCGTTTTGGTCAAAAAAAAAAAAAAACATACAAGAAGTAATGTGATTGATATTTTATTTGCAAAGTTTTTATAATATAAGATGTGATGTTGTTATGGTAATGTTATTGTAATTTTATGGTGTAGGTAACATATAAGATGTAATGAGATTGTTAATTTATTTGCAGAGTTATTGTAATAATAATGTAATGTTTTTATTATTTTATGGTAATGTTGTTGAATTTGTTAACATATAAAATGTAATGTCATTGAATTAAGTACAATCAGTTATTATGAGTTAGTAAATGGGGAATATAAATTAATTGAATTTCCATTATTTTTAAGGGGGGATTGGGTAACACGTCGATTAATGGAATTTAAATGGAGTAGTTAGTCTATAATTAATGCCAATTGAGTCGTAGATAATGCCTTGTCTTAACAATGGTTGGTCATTGTCGGAGTCCTTCTAACTTGAGCCTTCGTAGAGGACATGGTTGTTCATTTAATTATTGTTGTACTTGGTTGTAATCATTTTTATGCTTGGTCTGCTTGTGGCGGGAAGGATGAAAACACCTCCATGTTCGTCAGAACAGTCGCCAACCCTGAGATCTTAAATGGTTAAAATCAATGGGAACCTGGGCTTGAGCGTTGCTTATGCGTCTTGGAGGTCCTAACCATTGTAGGGTAGGATGGGCAGGTAGTCAGTCTTATTTATTGTTGGTGGATCGTCGTTCATTGCTTGCAGATGATTGATGTGCGTCTTAGATCGTTATGTTGTTGTTGCAGTTGCATGCACCATGTTCATCGTCGTATGGCGACTCTGAGTTGAATGTAATTATTATCTTGTACACACGCGCACACACCCAAAAAAAAAAAAAAAAGCACTTGTTATAAGAGGTTGTCGTTGTAACGAGCAGGTTTGTTATAGGAAAGTTGAGGCCATAGAGGATGAAGCACCCCAACATAGCAGGACATTTTTATAACATATTTTGGGCAGCATATGGGAAATTTTTGTGGAACGATGAGGTTCCACATTATTTTTCTAGACACTTTTATGCAGAGTTTTGCATGGACATGCACCCTGATTATAATAGTCTACCGTTTGATTATTATGGGGTTCGTAAAGGAAAGACATATGATCGAAAAAGAGAATATCGAAATGCGACATTGCAGAGGCCTCGACAACCTTTAGTATCTTTCCCAACAGGAGAATTTGCTTCACATTCATAGTTGTGAGATTCATAAGAGGTTGGAAAAGAGGCTATGAATGCAATCAGGGAAAACTTGGAATCTATTTTTTATGGTGTTGATGTTGGTTTGAACCATCAGTGACCGGAAGCCAATTCTCGGGCCATTTTTGTTTATAAAATAGATGAGGAGTTAGATACCATGTCAGTAGAAGATATTAAGGAGTATGCAAAATTTTGTCGTAATGGTTGGAAGGAGGTCATTCAGAATGATGAACCAAAGAATAGATTGGTACGTATTCTGCTTAGTAAAATTTTTATGCATTTGAGGATAGTTTACTTCTAATTCTAGATCTGGATACATATCATTGTATCTATAAAAATAATTGAGTTGTTATTTTCATTAATTGCAGTTTGGAAATGTGTTAAATGAATCTCCAGTTAATAGGGGACTTGATTCGACAAGTTTAAATTTGGATGGGTTGAATCAGGTATGTGTTTTCTAATATCCACAGATGAGCACTTTAGTTGTCCAATTTCCAATATTTTGAATAAGATCAACAACATGAAATTTATAATTTTGTATAAATGTGAACACATTGAATCCTAGATTTAGTTCTTAGTTGTGTTGTTCACAGATCCCTATTCCATATCCTACTACTTGGGAATGCTTGTCTCAATTCTCATTGGGAGAGTTTGAAGAGGGTGGGAGTTCACATGTATCATTGCACATTGAAAACAAATTTAGTTATATATTAAAATTGCAAATTTTCATTTAAATTATTAATTTAAAAGAAGAATTTCTTAAACAACATTTTATTTATTGAATCATACGTTAGCACAACATAGGCATTACATGTTTCAAAATTTAAAACTACAATTTAATGTGTTAAAATCATTTAAATTTAATTTTCAAATTTTCAAATTTGAAATGTATTATATAGGGCAATGTGGAGAAGAGAGTACCTGAGAGTGTGCTTGAATAAAATGTGGAGAAGATATTTCGGGAGATTGGGATTGAGGAGGAAGCATCCATACCTGGGAATGATGCGTCTATTCATGATGATTCATAAATGTATGTTCATTTCACATTAGTGAGTTTTAATTTTCTTTTATGTTGGGGTTTTATATAAAAGTGTTCAAGCTTATTTTTTATGAATAAGCTTATATTTTTTACTGTTTTCAAATTATTTTTTTCTCAAATTTTTAGTTTAGCCTTTCCTATTCATAGGGTTCTAAACTAGTGTCTATATAACTTTTCAACACTTTGATCAATTATTTTGAAATATATAGAACCCCTATATAAGCTTATCGTTGTCTTAAATGGTACATTCAAGCTTATTTATGTTTAGCTCATGATGAAGACCTAATTTTGAACTTGAACATTCGATTATTTGAGAACAAACTCTATCTCACATTAGAAAATGGGAAGTTTCTAAATTTTCTTTGATTGCATTCCTCTCCTTCTTGTCCAAGAATGGTGTAGTATGAACATTTGTGTTTTCTGCATACAACGAAGTAAATTCCTTCCTGCCAGGTTATTATAAAACTCTTAACTAAATTGGTTACTAACCACAAAAACCAACATTCAAGTATATTTACAAATAAGTTATGCACGTGCATGATCTCACTTTTGTTTAGAATACGATGAAGGTATATTTCAAAGAGCATTTGATTATATGTAATATAAATATATCCCAAAGATGAGAGATTTAAATGGTTTTTGAAGAATGACTTAATATATGTGCAGATTTGTGTTTTCTTCATGTACATGAAAGATTATATGAAAACATCTATTCCACCGCAGAAAGAGGAGATGAGTATTTTCTGGAACTCACATATACTATATGTGAGCTAGCTCACATATAATTTTAAAGAGCATTTGATTATATGTAATATGAATACATACCAAAGATGAAAGATTGAAATGGTTTTTGAAGAATGACTTAATATATGTGCAGATTTGTGTTTTCTTCATGCACATGAAAGATTATATGAGAACATCTATTCCACCTCAGAAAGAGGAGATGAGTATTTTCTGGAACTCACATATAATTTTAAAGAGAATTTGATTATATGTCATATGAATACATCCCAAAGATGAAAGATTTAAATGGTTTTTGAAGAACGACTTAATATATATATGTAGATTTGTGCTTTCTTCATGTACATGAAATATTATATGAGAACATCTATTCCACCGCAAAAAGATGAGATAAGTATTTTCTGGAAGAATGGTTTTTAAAATAGAGATTTGTGAACTTTCATAGATATAAGTAATTTCTTGGAAGAATGGCTTAATATGGAGATTTATGAGTCATTTAATTTGAAAGGGCATTTGAGAGAATTTGATTAAATGATAACATCTATTCCACTGCAAAAGAGGAGAGAAGTATTTTACTGTTGAGGAGATTAGTATTTTATTGCTGAGTAAATAAGATCACCTGGGATGAGAATTTCACCTAAAGCATTTGGGACTTTTCCCACAAGGAGATAAGCATTTTATTAGAAGAATGACTTAATATCGAGATTTGTGAACTTTCTACATACAATTTTATCTAGGTAGAAAGTTAGAAAAATTGGTTACCAAGAGCACAAATTTTCTCTTTAAATTTTTTAAAGATTTTAGATAAGATTTTACAAATTGTTTAAATCATGTATGCTTAATGTGGAGAGTAACTATTTTGGAAGTTTTGGAACTTTGTGTTGGAAGTTTGGTTTAAAAAAATTAAAAAAAAGTGTAATAAAAAGAGAGGAAAAATCTTAAATCTGTTTAACTCTGGTTGGGTATGTTATTATTTTTTATTGTTTATTTAATATTTAGTTAAAGTATATATGCCAATATGTGTTATTTTTTTTTATTGTTATAGATATTTAAATCATATTTGGTGGAAAATATGTTTACATTATATTTTGTGGAAATGAGTATGTTGGAGGATGAGACTTAACTCTTTTGGTATGTATGTCAAATTTTCTGTTATCACAACTTGTTTTGCTTATCTAAAATGGTACATGTGCACTTTTTATTTTAAATGTGTACATATATTTTATTGTAAATTTTTAATTTTTGAATTATGTTTTCTTTTGCAGGTTTGAATTATAGGTATGAAGTGATATATCTTAAAGCGATGGCTTAGAGTCTAGAATTTTGGAGTTAAATGTCCTAGTTTTTGTTATCATCCTAAAATGGATGTGGAACCTATGTATTTGGTGGTGTAACTATTCAAACTTTGATTATATA
>SNQJ01S0000793.1:195115-251335 GCA_010110895.2 Picea sitchensis | reverse complement strand
TCCTCTACTTATATCATCCAAATGACCTTTAATTACAAAAATAGGTCATTAAAACAACCGACAAGGCTGACTTAACAATATTACATTATTTGTCACATTAAATGCTAAAATGTCAAATTATGACCTAAAAAGGGAGACGGCAGGCCCCTCTGAGGGAGACGTTGGCCCTTTTTGGGCAAGATCAGCATCCAATAGGCAAAACGTTGGCCCTTCTAGGGCTCCTGCAATATGCAACACGTGCCAAATGGTCCAAGCACACTGCCACATCCTCCAGAAAATGTCCAGCCTGCCCTGGGTGGCGTCTTGTCCATCAAAGCCATCATCTCATCTGCAGGGGGTGATCCCCCCTAGGTCGATCTCTGCCAAAGTGTCCTGGTGAGGGCGTTCTTCTGTCTTCTTCATGCAAGGGCTCATCATGATGTTGTCCTGCCTCTGCCATCCCAGCAACCAT
Source organism: Picea sitchensis (assembly GCA_010110895.2). NCBI lineage: Eukaryota > Viridiplantae > Streptophyta > Pinopsida > Pinales > Pinaceae > Picea > Picea sitchensis. Next base: position 250,884 of record SNQJ01S0000793.1, on the reverse strand, counting down.
CTGATGGGATTTTTCAGCACCATGGAGGTCCGAGCTAATCATCTCCCCATGTGTACCGGTCCTCTGGTACCTGTCCACCGGGTATGGTCCTGCACATCAAAGACTACGCCCTCCATGGGCTCATCAGTCCTAGAGATCATAGAAATGTAAATCATATCTCATCATTAAAGTTATCAAATATATACATGAAATCCCTAACATATCATCTAAGAGCTCGAAGATATTACAGAGATCTACTATACAAAGGTGAAGAAACCAACAGAGCAACCTATTAGGCTAGTACCCACAAGATAAGGAAAGTTCCCTCAAAAGATTATCTAAGCCATGTTTTATGAGGTGATATGGTTTTTATGGATGTCCAGTCACAGTTAGACCAAGGGCAGGTGTTGTCTGTGGGTGCCTTTGTAGGAGGCGAGCTGTACCCATCATGGATGCATTTTTTCCAAGCCCTTTATTGCCTTTATTTTTCTTTTATTGCTATTCTTTCTTTTTAATTCAAGGTATGACCAGAGCACACTGCCTTGGCTTGGTGGCTAGAGCTGACAGCGTTACCCACTGGTATCTTCGCAGAAATGATAAGGTTGGCTCGTGATGAGACCCCCTTTCCCTTGGCCATGCAACCAAAGGTCACGGCCCTGGCTTGGTGACCAGATAGTGGCAATGTCATACTGCTGAATACCTATGAACATAATGGGTCGGCTCGTGATGAGACCTCCCATCCTCTTGGTTAGGTCTTGTTTCTTTTTTATTATTTTTCTTAGGGTCTCTTTAGTTTCTTATCGAGAGGCTTTTTATTGCCTTCTCGGGGATCCCCTGGGCGAAGCATCTCAAGGTTTTATTTCCTATGGCTTTTATCTTTTACCATCTACTTTTACCCCCTGGGCCTTTATCCCCTTCTTCCCACAAGACAAAGTGTAACCCTAAAAGGTCATCCTAATGGCCGGGCTAGGGAAATGGGATAGATGAGCGGGTATAAGATGTAAAATGACAAAAATGGTGGGAGCGGACGATGGCTCTGCAAATCCCCTTTGGTGGCTAACCAAAACCCATGAATATCAACTTGCTAAGTTACCCCATCAATCACCCCAACAATGGTCTAGTGGATTAGTGTAAGATCCAAGCAATCATCAGAAATGAAAGGAACCTGACGCATATATAAGAGGGTCATAATGATCAAATACGACACATACCATGATACCTCGGACCAATTACCTCATGGAGCAAGATTCCTCTCCGATGAAAGCCCAGGTCGGTGGTGATGGAAGTTGTTGCTGCTGACAGGACAAATCTGGCGAAGAAGAAGAAAGATGGGCCCTTAAGGGCCACGCTCAGGTCAATCCTTCTCTCGGTACTCCATGTCTAGGACCTGTGGGCCTCGAGACATGATCTCCTAGCTATCCCTAGATATCGGGGATAACAGTCCACATGGTGGTATTTCAACTGAAGGGGAGTGCTCTTCTATGGTGGTAGATGCTCCTACCGCAACTGAACATGGTCGTTGAAGACGTGTCATGGGAACTATTCGAGGAACAATTTTGAGAGAGGTACCTTTCAGAGGAATTCATTGAGCGTCAGCTCAATGAGTTCAATGCCTTACGACAGGGAGGTCATATGGTGCCCAAGTACGAGGCCCACTTTATGGAGCTTCTCCGGTATGCTCTGCACCTTAACACTGAGAAACTTAAGGTCAACAAGTTCGTGTTTGGCCTTAACGGTAGCCTACGTGCAAAGGTTAGGATTTTGATGCCTCAAACCTTGCATGATGCCATTCAAAAGGCTCTCATCGCAGAGGAGGAGCTTATCAGTGGGGCTCAGGCCAAGACTCTAGCGAGACTAGCAGAGCAGGTTTCATCTAGAGTACAGCAGCATCAGACACCATCCATACATATGCTAGGATATCGTGGCTTCCAGAGGGGATCCACTTTCACTACACCTCGACGACCGATGTCTCAGCAGCAGACACCTTATCAGGGACCACAACATCAACAGTAGCGTCAACCACAGCAGCAGCAGTTTAAGCTTGTTTAGCAGAATAGACCAGGGTTACAGGCTAGTGGGCCGTCATTTTCTACTTCGGGTACTAGGACTATTGAGCCAAAGAACGGGTGTTGGATGTGTGGGGAGCCACACTACCAATGCTACTGCCCAGTGGAGAGGACCAGAGCGGCCAGATCAACCGGACCCACTACCGTGGGAGATAAGGGCAAGGCCCATCGGATTCATGCAGTGGTGAATAACCGCCAGGCAGAGCACCAGTCGACTGTGCTCGAGACGATAGGTATCGTCGATGACCAAACCCTTAGTATTTTGAAAGATCCCAGTGCTACCGAGAGTTTCATTTCTGGTGCAGCGCTAAAAAGGATTAAGGTAAAGGAAGTCGAACAGGACGAGTTTAGCTTCATGGAGATGACTTCATGAGCCAAACAGAAGGTGGGAGGAAAGGTTATGGGCTGTGTCCTTAAACTGGGAGAGTTTGTCACAAGGGCCAACTTGTACATCACGATCTTAGGATCTTATGACGTCATGATTGGTATGGACTGGTTGGAATCGCATGAGGTGATACTCAACTGTAAGACAAAACAATTGAGCTTGGTCGATGACGAGGGACAAAGACGTGTGATTGTAGGACAGAACTAGGGAGTTTCCCTGAGGTTCATCTCTTCCTTACAGCTACGGAAGAGTATGCGCAAGGGGTGCAAGCTTTATGCGATCCTTGCGTTAAACGAGAAGGGAGTAGCGGAAGGTCTAGAACACCTTCCGGTGGTGAAAGAGTTTGCGGATGTATTTCCAGAGGAGTTACCTGGGATGCTGTCGGAGATGGAGTTGGAGTTTACCATAGACCTGAAACCGGGGATTGAATCGATAGCAAGAACACCTTATCGAATGTCGACCCCGAAGTTACAAGAGTTGAAAATGCAATTGAAGGAGTTGCTGGACCTGGGTCTAATACGTCCTAGTGTGTCACCGTGGGGTGCACCTGTTATTTTCATATGAAAGAAGGAAGGATCGTGGAGGCTCTACATTGACTACCATCAATTGAACAAGGCCACGATCAAGAATCAGTATCCATTGCCGAGAATTGATGATCTGTTCGATCAAATGAAGGGCGCGACGATGTTCTCCATGATCGATTTGTGATCAGGGTATCACCAGTTATGGATCAAGGAGGATGACGTCCCTAAGACAGACTTTAAGATGAGGTTTGGACACTACGAGTTTACTGTTTTACCATTTGGACTGACAAACGCCCCAGGGGTATTTATGAGTTTGATGAATGGGGTGTTCCACAAGTACTTGGACAAGTTCATCCAAGTGTTCATTAACGATATTTTGATTTACTCTCGGACGACGAAGGAGCATGAAGGGCACTTGTGCTTGGTACTACAGTGTTTGCGAGAGCACAAATTGTATGGGAAGTTGTCCAAATGCTCATTTTATCAATCAAAGATTCACTACTTAGGGCATGTCATCTCTGGCGAAGGCATCGTCATGGATCCAGCAAAGGTCGAGGCTATTATGGAATGGCCTGTGTCGACGAATGTCCCGGAAGTGCGTAGCTTCATGGGTTTAGCAGGATACTATCAACGGTTCATAGAGGGGTTTTTGAAGATAGAAAATCTGATCATGGAATTGCAGAAGAAAAACAAGAAGTTTGTGTGGACTGAGAAATGTGCGGAAGAATTTTGGAGGATTAAGGAGTTGTTGACCACAACACCGATACTAAAGGTCCCTGACATGGACGCGGACTTCTTGGTATGCACTGACGCATCCAAGGAAGGCTTAGGCGGAGTCTTGATGCAAGATGGACGAGTAATCGCTTACATTTCGAGGAAACTGAGAAGGCATGAGGAGAACTACGCGACGCATGATTTGGAGTTGTTAGACATCGTATATGCCTTGAAGGTTTGGAGACACTACCTTGTTGGACAAAAATTTGAACTAAAGACTGATCATTTTGGACTACAACACATATTTACGCAAAGTGACCTAAACGCTCGACAACGATGTTTGTCAGAATTGCTTAGTGAACAGGGTGGCGGATGCATTGATTCGGAGACCATACATCTTTTCGGTGTTTCCTCTTCAGACGAATCTACGTGAAAAGATTCTAACTTTACAACGTAACGATGACTGGTACAAAGAGGTCGAGGATTTTATCAGACAAAACACAATGATGGTACCATTATTTGAGGGATTTTCTTTTGATAGAGATGGCTTATTGAGGTTTAAAAGTCGGATCTACGTACTGCCAAACAATGAGTTGAGGATGTTGATCCTAAGCGAGGCTCATAGAGTAGTATACATGGCTCATCCGGGAGTCACGAAGATGAGGGCAGACCTTAAACCCTTATTCTTCTAGAAGGGAATGAAGGCAGACATAGTCAACTATGGGGCTAGATGTCTAGAATGTCAGCAAGTAAAGGTTGAACATAGACACCCAGTAGGATTACTATAACCACATGCTATTCCGGAATCGAAATGGGAGGTTATTTCGATGGATTTTATTGTTGGATTTCCACTGATAGCAAGGAGACATGACTCGATTTTCGTAGTAGTAGACACTCTGACGAAGAGTGCTCATTTTATTCCCGTGCGTACGATGTATCAGGCACCTGACATAGCTAGAGTTTTCATCAGTGAGATTGTGAGGTTGCATGGCGTGCCTAAGAGGATTATATCTGATCAAGGATCGGTGTTTACTGGACGATTTTGGATGAGTTTCCAAGAGGCCTTGGGAACCCAACTTAAATTTAGTACTGCGTATCACCCGGAGACTGACGGGCAGACCGAACAAAAGAACCAAACCTTGGAGGACATGTTGTGCATGTATGTGATGGACCAACAAAAGCGTTGGGAAGAATTCTTGCCACTAGTGGAGTTCGCTTACAACAACAGTTAGCAGAGCACCATTAAAATGGCACCTTTCGAGTTTCTTTATGGGCGACCATGTTGGATGCCTTTGAGTTGGGATTGGCTCGAAGATAGGGTCATGGTGGGACCTGAAGCGATCCAAGAAATGGAAGAGAAAATGAAAACAATAAGACAAATGATTAAAGAAGCGCAGGATCGACATAAGAGTTATGTCGATGCACGCCGTGTCGACCGTAGTTATGAGGTCGACGATCAAGTCTTCTTGCGGGTTAAACCGCATAAGATCTCGATCAAGTTTGGGAAGGGAGCTAAACTCTCTCCTAGGTTTGTGGGACCTTTTGAGATTGTGGAGAGAGAGAAAGGGGCTCGTGGCCTATCGACTAGCCTTGCCTGATTCTTTGAGGCATATGCACGATGTTTTTCATGTATCTATTTTGAGACATTATATTAGTGATCCTACACATGTTATTGACATGAGTTCCTTACAGGTATCGGACGAGGGAGCGCTCATGGCTGAGCCGGTCCGCATCTTGGATCATCGCGTTCGACAGCTATGACATCGAACGGTAGATCAGGTCAAGGTCCAGTGGGACAATTATAGTCTGCACTTAGCGACCTGGGAGGACGCATATGATATGCGCCAACAGTTTCCATTTTTGTTTGATAGATAGACATATGATACTGTGATACATTTTACTTTGGCATTTATACTGTGAAACTTCGGGACGAAGTTTAGACCAAGAGGGGGTGTATGTAACATCCCGCTCTGGCACACTGAGCGAACTTATTCTTTGGCGACACTTGCTCGCAAGTGATCTGGATTATTATGCTATTAAAACTCTTGACTTTGATTATGAGGCGTTATGGGTTGATGATATGTTATTTTACTACATTGACATAGACAGGTGCTATTGACTCGGTTTTACTGAGTTGCAGGGTTTTGGACCTCAAGGATGCAGAGGCATCGATGGAACCCCTTGAACTTCGGATCAAGTCAAGGAGTGTGCCATTGGGGTTTGATTTTTTTACTGTGATATTAGTGCATTTGATTAGATGATATGATGTGGATATGTTCTGACATGATTTGTTGATGATGCAGGCTGACGATAGTTTGTCGACCAGACTCACATATGGAGTAAAGGGGTCACGCACGACTACCAGAGATGTGAGGGAGAGGTGTGGACAATAGCCCTGCCATAGCCTACTAGCACTCCCGCCGTGGCTCAAATTGTAGGTTAACGATTACCTAGCTCGAGAGGACCCACGATGCTATGAGGGTAGACTACGACAGTCGCTCACGATGATTCTAAGGGGAACACAATAAGGTGGGGGCCTTACTCCTTAGAATCCCTTAGTCTCCCACAAGCTCACCTAGTGGAGTGTTGACTCCAGGGGTTATTGATGTCTACCAAATCATTCAAGAGGCGAGTGGCACCCCTAGAGCACGTAGTGCATCCTGAAGGGAACGTCGCGCAAAGAAACATATGAGGCGAGTGGCACCCTTGGAGCACCTAGTGCGTCCTAAAGGGCACGTCGCGTTGTTGATCATAGAGGGATGAACCTAGATGGCCCTAAGACAAATAACATGTTAAGTAATTTAAAAAAAACAATTTCCCTAATTAAATGTTGCCCAGTACAAAATCTAAGTTCTAAGTCTAAAAGTTTGCTAGGGGTAAAATTTTGTCTTCCTTTAAAAAAATAAAATAAAAAGATAAAATAAAATAAAATAATAATAATTAAACTAAAAATCACTTAAATAATAATTATGATCTTCATAAAATTTTGTGACATGAAGGGAGTAAGAGATTAATTTATTCATAAGAAATAAAATCTGTGGTTATAAAATGTAAAGAGGGAATTAATTATTTTATCTTTTGATAATTTAAAATATACTAAATTAATGATAAAAGGAAAAAGGGGGTTAAATTCCACACCTGCCTTTTTGAGTTCTAAGTAAAAGGGGAAAGAGGGGAAAAAAAAAAAAGAGGTAACATAAAAAGGGAAAAAGGGGAACTTAAGGGAAAAAGCAGGAAGTCAACTTAGTAAAGAATCTACATTTAAGAGCTTTCTAATTTTAAACTGAATTAGCAACTTCATAATAGGGAAAGCCTTTAAAAACCTATAAGGGAATTTGGGGACACCTAGGAGTGATTCTAGGAGTAACTCTAGGTGGGTGAGGGAAATAAGATAGTTAATTAATTAAAGAAACTAAATAATGGAGGAATGTAGGGGATGGGTGACACTTGTACGGAGAAGAATTTTTAGGAATTTATTTTTAAAACTTTAATTAAATAAAATTTTAGGAAAGAGAGGAAGTGGGAAATTCTATATAATGAAGGAAGGAGAAGGAGAAAGGATGATCTTCTGTTAGCGTAACGTTACGCTGCATAAGTATCGAATTGACTGATTTACTTGTGGGAGTTTGGATTCCCAGCTCGGAGAGGAGTGGTAGCTCGGCCTTGCGAGGCGAGCTGGGAGCTAGACGAAACCTCTGGATAATGTGTGTGGCCCCTTTGCGGCTCGGGGGGCTAAGGGGTAAGAAGAGTACCCTTAGCATTGACTGGGAGGTACCGGTGAAGTCTCGACGGTCGGCGAGCGAGGTTGCACGGAGCGTGGGACGTCATTCGAAGCGGGCGATCAGGCAATGGTACACTCTTTTTATTTTGTAGAGTAGAATGCATTAGGAGTTATGCTTGGATTTGCATGTTGATTTGTAAATGGTTTGGATGTTTAGATTGATGGCAGACCCCTTTTCTTAGCCTAGCTGATTGTTTGGTTGATTGCTTTCCAATGGCCTTCATCCCCGCATGACTCGACAACCTTGTGGTTTGACTGTGACCCTTGCGATTGTTTTTCTTTTAATCCCTAGCATGCCAGTCCTCACCTGAGCAGTCGGCCATGAGCTTGATCTACGATCGTCGCCTTAGCGTTAAAAGACCTATGGATCTCAAAGCCCTTCTTTTCTATGCGAGGATGGTGAAGCGTAGGACAAACCTATCATCCGTCTACCTATGTTGTTTTCCATGGAAGTTTGATGTCTTACGCCTTGATGTGTTTTACTAACCTCGAAATTTTATTGTGGGCATAGCCCTTCCTTCCACTATGCGTTTTTATACATTGCTAGATTTTCTCCACGCTTGGGATAATAAAACCACTTCTTTCATTTCAATGACCTTCCTTGGATCCTTGCATTGCTCTTACTGTGCTCTTCATTTTTACATTTTTGACTGCGTCTTATGTATGGAGGGATAATTTAACTCTGTATTGATGCTTTCTGGCAATTTAAGATTGTGTTGATACAAATCCATGACGAAATTACTATGTGATTTATTTTTACTCCTGGCCTGCAAATCTCATTCTTTAAATTTGTACATTTAATAGGCGAAACTGATGTGCGTTGAATCACGAAATAGTTGGTTGCCATGCGTTTTCCTTACCCGGCGTTGAATTTATTTTTGGGTTGTTGGGACAACAAGTTACCTTTAGGCTATAATGAACTGGTTACACACCTAAGTTTTATAGAGCTTCATTAGATACGTTGGGACTTTATGCATTGGCATTTTTTTTTTTACCTTTAGATGTCGTGACAATCCACCTTGATAGGCACGACCTCACCCTTGGTTTTTACTGCGACTAAACCTCTTTCACACCTAGATTTTCCAGTTGGGAACTGTGAATTGAATCAGTGTGGGACAGTGACTCTTCTCTGCAACTTAAATGAAATTCGCTGACGAATTTTTCCTGGCAAGTTACTGTTAATTATTACACTCTTAGACTGCATTTTGACTTCGTGACTCTGATTTTCCTTGTTGGGTTACATTTTTCTCGATACCTCGAGCCTTTCTCCTTTTAAAACTCAGTTGTCTTCCTTTAAAGATAAACCGCAGCGAACTGGATGTTCACTCAGGTAAAACTCAGAAAATTTTCGTTTAAAGCTTGAATTATATCTCAGATGAACTCTTCCTGGGTTATTGAAGTTGTCACTGTGGAAGTATTGCTCATAAATTAATTTAGCGTCTTCTTAAACAATAACAAGATCGGAAAGTTTACATTTGTTTTAGAATACTTATTAAACTATGTTGGTTGTGAAGAACTGGTCATTAAACAACTTACGGGTGGGTTGTTCTCCTCACAATTTCCGTTAAAGGTTGTGCATTCGGTAACCGGGCACATGGCAACCTTTAATCGATTAATCACCGCTCATGAAGGGGAAAAGGCTTCTAAAAATTTTATTCGGATGGTTAAACTCGGAATTTCGGATGTTACTCAGCAAAACAAACTTAAAAAAAAAAAGTTCAAGGTTGAATCACTGCAAACTGATGGTTGGAACCCACGCGTTTGCCTAAATGATGGACCATTGTGTTGTTGAATTGTTAAAACCTCCTTTTCGGGCTCTCAACTAAAATTTTCATTACATAAATGGATATATCAACCTCATGGTTGTCCCTGTTGTTCTCGATGGAAGTGTTGTAATATTGAGCTGACAATAAACCTTTTAAAACAGGATGAAATCTAATTGAGTGACAGTCGTTTGGCAGTACATTTTATTGGTTAGTTGAACGACAGCTGAAATAACAGTCGTTTGGCAGTAAATTTTAATTGGCAGTAAATTTTTATTGGTTAGTTGAAACGGTAGCTGAATGACATTCGAATTGGCTGCAGATTTATGCCTGAGTCCTTACCTTTGTTTTTATTTTTTTTTACCTGGCAGTAAATAGTATTAATGTCGTATTTATTGCTTTTTATTTAAAAAAAAAATGCCTTGTTATTTGCTTTAAATTAAATGTCGGTTAATCCACGCATCGTTCCAAGGTATGGAGTTTCCTTGTAGCCTTAGAGTTTTGTAAAGGGGTTCCCGCCTTTCAATCTTAGTTTATTGTCCACCCTGGCAGAAGATTGATCTTCTTAGCTTCTTTAAACAGATTTGAAAATTGTTTGAAAACTTGATATAATCTTTGTTATGTTGAGATCAACTCTTATTATGTATTCTTGGAGGGGAGGGTTGGTGTAAATCCTTATTTATATAATTATGATGTTAATCTTCTTAATTCTAAAAAAGGAAAGCAGTTGACTCCTTGTTCGCCTTTTTATTTTGATTTCTCAAGCCCCTTATCTAAGAATAGGTAAGTCATCTTAAAGCCCCCTTTTTATTACTTGAGATATTGTGATTCTTCCTTAAATCTTATTTATATGGATGTGAAGGTTGGATGAGGCCCTTAACATGCTTATTAAATTGATCCTTGATTCTTTAGTGGTTATGTAATAGTATTGAAACCCTTATGCAATACTTAACGAATATTGTTCCTCCTCTAATTTCTTAAAATTGGAATAGTAGTTTAGTAATTGAAGCCCCTTTTTATTGCTGATAAGACTTTAGTTTTCCTTAATTCTTATTTGGATATGTAGTTGGAATTGAAGTTCCTTCATATGGTTTGATAAGTTGGATCTCCCTATTCCTTTCTATGAAATTGTAAGTTGACCTTGGGTTCTTTATTTTATTGTTGGGAGTTTCTTCAATTCTTTATATAAAGTCTTAAGCCAACATTTAGTCCTTATGGATATTGCTTATTTAAAGTAGATATTCTTAATTCCTCTAAGTGGATATAAATAAAACATTTGACTTCTATTCAAATTATTATTAGGTGGACCTCCTCATGGTATCTTACTCGATATAAATTTGGTAATGGATTCTTATTGTACTGCTTAATTAAGACGAGTCATTTTTAAAGATAATTAGTTGCACTACATAAGAATGGTACTTGTTACAATAGCTTGATGAAATTGATAATTGATTCTTGACATGGTTGAACTTAACTTAGGAAGAGTTCTAAAAATGGTTGTAAATAGATCTCTACCTATTACAAGGATCATATATATGCTTTTGTAGATTTTATAACTCGGTTTTTATTCTCTTACTCAAATGGGACTTATTTTCTGACGAATGGTGGATTAAGTAGATGGATTGTTTCTTGCACTATGATGAAATGATGTTTAGTTATAATTGATGGAACTAGTATGGAATTTGGATTATGATTGATTGATGGGATGTAGACACCTCCTTGTTCCTCAGAATAGTCGCCAGCCCTGAGACCTTAAATGGTCAAAATCGATGGGAACCTGATCTTGAGCATTGCTTATGTGTCCTGGAGGTCCTAACCATTGCAGGATAGGACGGGCAGGTAGTCATTTTTATTCATGTTGGTTGAATTTCGAACTTTGCTTCCAATGGATTGAGGTGCTTCTAGATTGGGTCGTCATGTTGTTATTGCGCGAGTTGCTTGCGTCATGTTCGTCGTCGTGTTGCGATGCAGAGTATAATGTCTTTATTACCCTTGTACACACGCACACACCAAAAAAAAAAAAAAAATTGCACTTGTTAGGAGAGGCTTGATGTCGTGGCGAACGGGAGTTTGTTACAGATAGGAAGTTAGTATATTGGGCGTAACTTTCCCTTATGATATAGAAATTGCATGATTACAATTTTCTTGTAAACTATATTCATAGGAGAATACACCTTAGAAACAAGTTTTTAATATCTATCCAGTTATCCATCCAAAAAGTGACTGTCCCAACTTTGTCCCTAAGCTTCCTACTCGACACTTGGTGATTGTTTTGGTCACATCTTTTTCGTTTGAGATCCAAATTGAATTATTAAAAATGTGTTAGAAATTAGAATTCAAGGGATATGTTGTATAGAAGCATGTTTTAAAAATGAGCCCATATGATCCCCCAAAATAAGACTGTTCCGAATTTGTTTTCAGTGATTTTATCAAGCCAAAATGCTATAAAATTCAAGAAATAAGTGATACCTCCAAAATGGTGATCCAAATAGGTGTGAATGTTTTTAGGAATATATTTTTCAATTTAATACATCCATATAACAAAATTTTCAAGTCTCCAGTACCTCGGTTGTGTGATATGACCTATACAATATCCGGGGAAAAATGCAAAAACACCTTAGTCAAGAATGAGAGAAAAATCAAACATTTAGTCAACATGTGTCAAGAGAGTAATGGGATCCTGACATAACCATCATGAAAGTCCACAAAGTGCCCCATTAACTCAAATATGAAACTGGTATAGTGAGATCCTGACATAACCACCACGAGGATCCAAGAGAGTCCATGGAGTGTCTCACTACCCATGAAATAATGGCCACAATGAAATTATGATTTTTGTATGAGGATGGATTTGAAAGTTTAATTAAAAGAACATATTACCATCATTGAGCCATCGAGTATTGTGCATTTGAAATTATTCTCGATATCGAAAGAGACTATGTGTGGGTAGAGGTAATCAATGAAGAACCAAGGGTTGCAAAAAAACAGAGGATATAAATGAAGATGTATGGTTTAATGAATATAATGGAAAAGAAATGATAAGAAGAAGGTGAGATAAAGAAAATGATGAGGAAATATTTAAAAGAGAAAGGAGAGAAGAGGTTGTAGGGGGGACAATTAATAAGAAACACAAATAAGAGGAAAGAGAAGCAAGAGGGAAAGAAGAGATAAGATGGAAGAAGGGATCTTAAGAGAAAGAAAACAAGGGAAGAGATGAATAGTATATGATTAGGGGAAAAGAATAAAATATAGGAGAAAAAGGTAAAGAGAAGTGATGAAAAGACAGAAGGAGTAGGATGGATAAATAATGAAATAAGACTAAAGCTTCAACAACCCAAGATGCTACATAAAAGTAATGGAAGTTAACCTCATACCTAATCATCAAGATTGAAGGGTTCTCCTTATCCTTGCACATAAAATTCACATTCACCAATGCCTTCTTCCTTTTTCCAACTTCCTTAAGAATTTGATGCACCCATCACTGTCCCATCTGGTGTAATAGAAACACAAAATAGTCACATGAGTCCACCGTAATCGGAGTTGTGACAATGGTCAACTGTTGGTATTCAACCGCTAGTTTTGTAGCATCACAACCAATGTTGTGGCAATTTAGCCAATGTTGCAGCAGTCATGATAGCACCTGTAATCTTCTTTCCAACTTGAAAATGGGATTAGTGCGATGAACAATTCTTATTGCACCGGGTGTTTTGTACGTTCTTTTCCTTTTATTGTACAATCTAAAAAAATAAACACGCCTCACAAGATGAAAGGATCCACGTGCCAAAAAAAACATTCTAAATTCACACTTATCAAAACAAGAAAATAAAATGAAATCAATATTAGAAAGTGCATTGCACCATTGACATCTCCCCGACAACGACGTAAAAAATGTTGGGTCTTTTAATCAGCTCGTTAATTTCTCAAGAAGATAGTTAGAAATATTATACATTTAATTATCAATCTGGGGCTCGTATGAAATTTATGAAATGACGTGCATTATATATGTAGGGACAATTATTCTTTCTATCTGTTGTAGTCATAATATCAATGATTATATTTGTGGTCATAGTATAGACAATTCTCAAGCTACGGCAAGGTTTTACAGAAATCCACATTTGCACACATTGAAGAAATGAAAGCATACTGACAGGAAAGTAAATCACTCAAGAAGTGGTGGGCTCCTCAGCTCCCTGCTTTTAACCACCTGCAGGTATAGGTTGTAGAAAATAAAACTAATTGCAGAATTGAAAATCTAAATTACTTTTGTAGAAATTAAAATTCACACCACACTTACCGAAAATAAATCACATGCAAAAAGGAATTGATTAACTACTTGCTGGAAAATAAATTAACTAAGTCCTCGAAATCATAGCCTAATCCTTGCCAAGATGATCCATGTCATTACTCAAACTGACAAATATAGTCATTGCATTAAGCAAATGTATTCAACGACATAAAAGAATGCAACCCAATATGAAATGTATTTATTAGAAACAAATAAAAAAATAAAATCCAACATGAACACTCGATTGCATAAACAGACACAACCTCGCATGAATAATCTAATTACATGAACAAATTGAATCAAGAAATTAGTTACAGAGTTAAATAAAATAAATCATAGGTGAATTTACAAGAAACCAAAGCAACCATCTAAGATACACGACACTTTGCTCTAGTGGAGTGGGCCCTTCCTCCATAGAACATAGTGTTGGTATTTATTTTACATTAACACTCATTTCATAAATTAATTAAATTAATTAAGCTAATCAAATGAAATCAATCTATTACAAACATGCAAAGAAAATAAATCAAATTAATTAATTAAATCACATGGTGCATAAATTATAAGACCATAATTAAAATGAAAACTCAAATGAATTAATTAAATCACACATTAAGGAATTTATAAAATTGCAATTAAAATAAAAACTTAATGAATTAATTAAGTCACACACCAAGAAAATCATAAAACTATAGAATAAAAACTCACGGAATTATTCCATTGTCATTCAGAGATTTCTCTAAGAGTCCTCCCCGAAAAATGGAGAGAGTGGTCTATTTTATACATAAATTCAATGGAAACTAGAAATAACAAATATCTAAATAAATCCACTTATGGATTTAATAAATCCATAGTGTTTAGAACAATTTCCTAAATAATAAATAGTTTCCATGATCCTTGCTAACAATTAGCAATTAATAAATAACTTCCAAGATATTTTACTAACATTTAGCAAATAATAAATAAGTTCAAAGATCTTTTTCCCAAGAATTCCAACATTATTGGTCAACCACTAAAACAAATATTTTATCTTGGAATTGCAAAAATTATCTCCATATATTTGATTTTCTTGGATTAATACTATTGTTGCATAAATCCATAAATGAAAAATATGTTACATCATGGCTCACGGTTCCAACGGCTCAAGGTTCCTTGGGAGAGTTGCAATACGTGAGTTGTGACACTATTCAGAGTTGCAACACAAGAGTTGCAACACTGTTCAGAGTTGCAACAAATTGTGAAAACTTGATTTCTCATAAAGTACGATCTGGGTTGTTGTGATATCTTGAGGATAGACCTATATTGACTTAATAATGCCTCATACGAAAAATCTCAAGGACCCACTTCATAGATCTTTAGTTATAGGAGTAACAACAGTGATGATGTAGGAGTAGCAATAAACTAGAGTAACAACAACCAATAGTTGCAGCAAGGGAGTTGAAAAACTGTTCAGAGTTGCAGCACGGGAGTTATCGCACTATTCAGAGTTGCAGCAACAACAGTTGCGGCATTGTTCAAACTTGCAGCATGGTAGTTGCGAAACTATTTAGAGTTGCAGAAGCAATTACAACACTTTTCAGAGTTGCAGCGATAGTTACGACACTGTTCAGAGTTGCAACATGGGAGTTGCAGCACTGTTCAGAGTTGCAGCATGGGAGTTGCAAAAATAGTTTCAGAACTGTTTAGAGTTGCAGTAGCAGTGCTCGGAGTTGTAGCAATGTTCCAGAGTTGCAACAAGAGTACTCAGAGTTGCAAAATTGTTCCAGAGTTGCAACATGAGAGTTGCGGCATTGTTTAGAGTTGCAACAAGAGTACTCGGATTTGCAACAATAGTGCTTGAAGTTGCAGCAACAGTGATTGGAGTTGCAAGAATGTTCCGGAATTGCAGCACGGGAGATGTAGAACTGTTCAGAGTTGTAGCAAGAGTACTCAGAGTTGCAACAATAGTGTTGTTGGAGCAATGTTCCAGAGTTACAGCACAGGAGTTACAACACTATTCAAAGTTGCAGCAAGAGTACTCATAGTTGCAACAATAGTGCTTGAAGTTGCAACAATGTTCCAGAGTTGTAGCAATATGAACCAAAATACTTCGATATCACATCCTGCACAACAACTTGTCTAACACATCGTCTTTGTAGATTAACTCCAAGATAAATGCAAATATGATATTTCTCTAATGTTTAACCCTAATTCATGTCAAATACTAAAGAAATGAAAATGGAAAATACCTTGGATCTAAATCCCGCATATAAGTATGAAAATGGATTAATAAGTATTAACACGGGTTATGGGTGAGAAACGAGGGATAAATAGTAGGCAAAAGAAGATATAAAAAGATGACAATTCCAAGGCCCAACAACATGTCATCTGCATTTGGCATTTATATTTCAGGGCAGAAGGATGGGGCAAGAATAGGTGGTTGGAGCCACCTTCTGGTTGGAGCAGGGAAACCAGGGAGTTGGATCTTCCTTCAGGTTGGAGCTTGAGAATTAGGGGGTTGGAGCCTCATTCTGGTTGAAGCTAGAGAATTGGGTGATTTTAGCCATATTCCGATCGAAGCCAGAGAACACAGGGGGTTGGAGCCTCCTTCTGGTTGGAGCCAGAGAATTGGAAGTTGGTGCTTCCTTGAATGCAATTCTTTGACATATAACAAAAGCATTCCATTCTTTTCTCCCACTTTGGGTTTCCATGTAAAATACCGGTGCACTATGTATTGTGTGGATGTGTCTATTATTATTCATTATGCATTGATGGATGTTAATGTTTATGATGAAATAATATATTGATGACGAACTAATGAAAATTGTTGAATAAGTTAAAAAGAATATACATTGTGGTTAAAAGGATTAATAAGTGGTATAAATTTCTCATTACTGATTCACCCCCCCTCTCAGTAATCTAACATAATAGAGGTTTTTAAGTAAAGTTTTACTAATGAAAGAATGTTAGTGTTGTTCTCATACCATAACCGTTCCAATTCATGAGTTTCAAGATTCAAATATGTGTGCGCGCCCACATTAAGATTAATCACATGGGTTTTAGAGGACTATTGGCGCAGACCTATTTCGAGAAGAAGGATCTATTTTGGGTGCAAACCTAATTTTGAAGAAAATATCTATTTTTGAAGCGTGCACCTTATGAGGCAAAAAAGAAACATGCATAAAAAGAAGCAAAAGCAACATGCAGGAGGAAAAACAATGTGGCGTGCATGCAGACAAGCCTAACCATGTTAGGGTTAGGGTTTTTGGAAAATATTGTAACGTCTATAAGCCAATAGGGTAGTATAAATAAATACCTAGGAGGTCTAGGTTAGGGTTGGTTGTTATTATGGTTCAAAAGTTATTCATTGTAGTGAGTTTTGTTATGGTTCTTGTGGTAGAGTCGAACAAGATAGTTTTTTAGGGTTAGGTCACAGGATGAGGAGCTTGGTGTGATATAGTCAACCTCCTAGAGGGTACTTACCCTCCTTTTGATTGTAATCATGAATATGTAATGCGCGCAGTGCAGATTTTGCAGCAGAATAAATAAAAAAGAAAAGAAGTCAGATATTTGTGGACGTAGCCCCATGAGGGAGTGAACCACGATAAAATATTGTGTTCTATGTGTTGTTAATGAATTCTTTTGCTATTTTTTTAATCATTATCTAAAGAATGAATGGTTAAACTAGTTATAACAACATGCATGCATAAGTTAATGATGAATAAATCATAGAAGTAGATGAATGAGTAAATGATGGTGATGCATAAGGGAAAGAATCTAAACACATCCCCACTCATTCCTAGACTGCAAACACATGGGTATTGCAGTCCCCCATAAATCTATCTCAGGTAAGATTGCGTTGTACATTATGTGCACAACATTGCCTTCTGGTTTACCAGGAGGGCCGATAGTTTTGAGGGTTTTGTTGGAAACCTATTTGAGATTAGAACTTGGGTCAACCCAAGTAACCAACAAATGGTTCCATTGTTGGTTGGAACTGCATGGATTGAGTGGACGGAATCTGTGGAAGAAAAGTATGGAGGATGGAAGTATAAAAGGGAATGCTCAAGCCATGGAATCCAATGAAGGCGGAGATTGAAATATGGTTGACGACAAAGGAACTCGAGTTTGCGCAGAAGGACAACAAAAACCCTAAGTTGACACCGCACAAGTAGCTTGACAAATACGTGTTTAGCGACTTGCATGAGGTATTTTTCTATGATTTCCCACATATATTGCAAGAGTGGTTATTGAGGTTGAAGGAAAACCACCCTACGAACTGGATCAGACAACTAGAGTGGCATCTTGTGGAGATCGCGCAGTTAGAACAAGTTAATAACAAATTCATGCACACAATAGATTTCTGGTTAGACAGTATTGTTGCAAGGTTTATCATCGAATTTGCAGTAGATACCGCGAAGTCCTACACTGCTGCAGAGAAATAATTTTTTAAAGGACCCAGAGGTAGGTACATCAGATCATTGTATACTTTAATCAAGATTTTATTGTATGAAAAAGGTGTGATGACCATGGAATCAGACAACTAAACTTTACTTCACGCATGGAGGAAGGGGGGAATCACTGACATGAGGTTAAGATATGGACAGGGAGATGGATAAGGGGAATAAGAAGGAGGCCATGGACCCAATCATGATGGAAGAAGACAAGATAAAGAAGATAATGGAAAAAGATGGAAAGACGTGCAGTGGAAGACCTTACCAATATAAAATGAATAACAAGAAGAGGGCCATAGCCAACAAATAGGGTTTGTGATGCATGACCTCTCATCCTAAATCCCTTCTATGCAATATTTTACTATAATTGCAATTGTAAACCCTGAAATAGGGGTGCCAAGGATCGACTTAGCTCCTCTTGATTCGACCACTAACAGGATGAAATTCTACCTTCTTTGTATTACCTATGCATTTACTTATGTCACAATTCCATTCACTTCAGCCCCGGTTTCCCCCATTTAACAATCCCTTCGGCCATAGGACCACTTACGCGACCAAGGGCTTATTCATATGAGTCTGGTACCTTTCTTTGGCTCTAGTACGAAGGATCTTTAACTTTGACCCATGTGATTGAGGGCTATGACTTCGTTCCAATCCTTTGGACGCTAACCTCCCCTCAAGGATTGACGATCATGCTTAAACTGGCCTGGAGATATACGACTATAGAGGTCCATCTAGTATGATGCTTATTTCCCTTCTCGAGTTTCGCAATGGAATATACGCGTTGGTGGATGGACCAATGTGAGCCATCGATTTATTAGTGGGTGATGATCTACGATCGGTGTGGATTGCGAAACTGAAACCTATGCAGATGTTAACTCACCTTTGAATCCTGCAATGGCTCACCACCGTCGATATGTCTTTACTAAGATTCGACGATTTTTCCTCTTTCCTCATGATCAGACGATGTGTACTGTTCCAAGCCAAATGATGAACGGTCGACGTTCATTCCTTCCGATTCTTGCACGATTATGATCTAATGGTTATCATCCACTAGTGGAGTGATCGAATGACTGTTGTGGTTTCCCTTATGATCACGATAATCTATCGCCTTCATAGTTCAGTAGGATCATTGATCCTTCTCGTGATCGATGATCACTAGAATAACACTCCCGATCTCATTTTGAATACAGAATTCTACCAGGCCTCTTCTCCAGAGTTATCCTTCTCAACTTAGCAATATGAACCCTACATTTGCAATTACATGATCTCAACTATATGTAGAGACATGCAATTAATTGTCACAAAGATATACAGTACACATATAAACAGATAAAGGCTTTTTAGTGATACTAAAACATAGTATTTGTTTTTCATTCATATAAATATTGTACATGCAACTACACAGGCTCGAAGGCCTTCCCTTGCCTAGGTTAAATCAACAGGTAATGGTCCTCATACAATTGGTCCTCTCGATCTCTAGCCAAATTATTCTATTGATCACTATGTTGGCCTGATTAATTTTCAGTTAACCACTTTCCATCTCTGGCCTAATTAACATTTAGTTGGCCATCTCTTTGACTCTAAGGCTTACAATAATATACACAGGGGATTCTGAATTGTTTTTGGTTCAGATCCAATAAATCCTCAACAAATTCCTAAGGATCCTCTCCAATCCACTTTTCACTCAACTAAATCCCTATTCTAGGATCTCCTAATCCCTAAGATCCTCATGGGATCTTCATAAGCCTAAAATCTCTGATGTTCTCACACATTCGAGAATATTTACGATAAAAACCTCACACATATATTTTTTACTCAAACCACTCAAAAGATACATAATTCCCATTAAGAAACCAAATCCCTTAGCAAGCATAAGACCCCCTAGGTCAATCAAATATACATTGATTTTTGGAGCAGAATGCTCCTGCATCAAACTCCCAAGGTTGAAAATATTCATGATCTCCTGATCATGTGTTTCACATGTTGATGAAAACCCTCCAGGGTCCCAAAATTTGTACTGAAGTCTTCCACTTGCTCCATCTGCTTCTCTATTATGTTTTTGCTTTGTTGTTGCTTGCACTTCTCCTGGGTTCCACATTTTATGCTACAATTCCCCACTGACTTTGCTTTCACAATTGGTTGTTGTCACTTGCTTGTTACTGCAGATTTTCTTCCCTAATGTTGTCTTCTTCTTCTGAGATACCTTTCTCATAAGCTTCCATATCATATCAACCTTTATTTCCATCTTGTCCTTTGGATGGTATATACTCTGCCATCTGGTGTTGTGTTCTTTTTGTTGAATTCTGCTATTGTTGTTGTCCACTAATTGTTGCATCATGTCCTGAATTATATCTTCAGGATTCTTACTCTGATTTCCTTCTTTTGTGCCACCTCTAATTGACACATTCATTTCCTCTTTTGCTTGAACCAAGTCTACTTATTCCCTGCAGTCTTCACCTTTAATCAACCATCAGCCACCGGGTTGTGATGATCAGTTTTCAAAGATGGCCATTATCATAGCCTGCAAGAAGAGCATCACAACGGCATATACTGACAAGATCTTCTTTGAACGGGTGTGGGTCCATTTTTGGATACCACAGACCATCACCTCATATCGGGACAACAGGTTCCTCAACACATTTTGGTCGAGTCTTTGGTCACTGTTGAACACCAAGCTCAGTAAATCCACTTCTTTCCACCCCTAAACTGATGGCCAGACAAAGATCGCCAATTGGATGATTGTGCACAACATGCACATGCACAACTCTAAGAATATGTGCACATGGGATGAGAGTCTTCCCTATGTTCAAAAAACTATAACAGGGCTCTTCATAGCTCCACCGGCCATAGCCCATTTCAGGTGGGGTTGCGATTCCAACCCTCGGGTCCCATTGATGTTGCACTACCTCTTGCTACCACATAGGAAAAATATTTCGATGTTCAGTCTGAGGCTGACAAAGCCACCAAATTCATTGAGTGGATTAACACATCCACTGACAGGTCCATGAGATTTTGTAGAAAGCCAATGCTAAGTACAAGCAGTTCCATGATCAAAACTGGGTACCGCACCAGTTTCAAGTGGGAAACAAAGTCTGGTTACATTTGCAGAAAGAGTGCCTTACAAGGCCCCATTGGAAGCTCTGTCCACTTCGCTATGGGCCTTACACTATCACCAAGGCTATGGGTAGCAATTATTTTAAGCTCAACACTCCACCCTTCCTTGGCTTGCACCCGGTGTTCAATATGGACCTCCTTCGACCATATTTTACACCATTATTGGACACCTCAGAGATCGCATAATAGTTGAGACCAACAGAGCTCAACCATGACTACATGGAACATGCATCCACTGATCAGATAATGAAAACAGAGGTCAAGGGCACTCGCTAGTAGAGGATCCATCTTTATCGGGTTGTCAAGGCAAGGTAGCTCCTACACTAGGGCAAGTGGCTCACCCGGGGCCAAATCCAGAAGAAGTTTCCTCACCTGATGGCGACACTCAATGCAATTGAGACCATTGCTTACTGAGGGGGGAGGATTGATCCAGGTGGATATTGGTGGGCACCCACCTATTCCAACTAGCTCCTCTTGACAACTTTTAGTTCAACACGTTCTTCTGTACTTCTTTGTAATTGTGGGTTCTACACTTTCGAGGCTATCTGAAGCCCTACACAGCTTCCAGGTGGAGATTGGTGGCCTCCCACCTAATCCAACTGGCTTATTTTGGAAGTTTGCATGTCAGTACATCTTTCTATACTTCCAAGGTCGTTTTGGGGCCCTAAACAGTGTTTTTTTGGCTTGCCACAATTAAATTGTAGACAAAGTCACAGTTTGACGACATAATGTGTAGTTCTCAAAGAAACCTTTCCAATGGGCTATCACGCTCCTAAGACAAAGGTCGTATGCAAAATTTACGACCTCGGGAAGTTGAGGTACCAACTTACCCATCAGGGTCCACATAACTTTTGGCATTTCATCTCCTAGGGTTAGGTTTTTAGATGTCTAGGGTTTTGGCATTCATGAGTAATTTTAAAAAGGCCTCTGGAGCCTCATTGTAATCATTTTGCTCAGACAGATGCATGCAAAAACTACATCTCTTCTCAGAGATAACTACCATCATTCGAACAAGTTGTTTTAGTTCTGTAGTTTTACAGATGCAACCTATTTTATTTACTCAATAGAAGTTATTGCTCACTGGATATTTGTTGTTGTTCTCCGTATCTCTATGTTATGGTATTCAATCTGTTATTCATTTTGTTCCACTCATAAATCTAGATCATCGATTGTGATAAGGTTTTGGAATACATTCAAAAAAAAAATTGTGAATATAAGGAATAAGAACAAAACTCCACCAATTTTTAAAAACTCATCTTGATAACCTTTAATATCTAAATAGTTTGTGAGACTCTTAACCTCCAACTCAATGGAATTTATAATAAAAAAAAATTGATTATTAATTGAAACATTAGAAAATTAAGATGTTTAGTCTTAGTCTTAGAAGTTAAGATGTTTCTCTAAAAGGAATTAGGTTCAACCTTAGAAAGATTTAAGAGCTTTTCTTTGATTGGTTTACGTAAGGACACTTATTTCTTTTAATCAAAACTTTGTACTCTTTGATATTTTTATGAAATCATCTAAAAACATCTATAATATTTTTCCTAACAATATTACAAACTTTGATGTACTAAGATTGATTTAAAATTATTAATTTTCAACAAGTCATGAGATACTACTCATTTATGCAAGTGAAAAATTGTATAGTAAAGTCATGACACATGTTCTCAATACACTACCCAATTATGCAAGTGAAATTTTTATTATAAGAGACGAGGTTAAATATTCTTTTAAATCCTTCGGAAATTGTTAGTTTTTTAAAGGTGTTTTTGATATTAGGTTTTTCTCATTCACATTCTTATACGAGTTTACATTTAACTGAGTTTACATTTAACTCTTATATGAGTTTACATTTAGAGTTAAAGGTAAGGATTTATGATCTAAATCAAACTCATGATTCTTTAAAATTATAAATATCAACAATTTCAAACAATTTAATTAATTAAGAAGATGCTACATTTTGATTAATTAATTAAGAAGATGCTAGACTTTTAAAGTTTATTTTATAAAGATAAAAGAAAAATCAATTTATAACAATTTAATTAATTAAAAAGATGCTAATTTAATTAAGAAGATGCTAAACTTTTAAAATTTCGTTTCTTTTATAAAGACAAAAAAATCAATAAAGAAGGATTTGAACTCGCCACCTTCATTTTGCAACTCTATTATTTAATTTTTTTTAAAGTTAATTACTCGCCTCACTTTTAATATAACTGAATGGTACATTTCACTCACATAGATTTCTAAAAGATATGCACTTTTCTTTGTAGAGTGAATAATTTATTCCAATTTATTTTCAATTGAAAATATTACAATTAATATTATTAAATTTATTTTTTTAATAATTTATTTCAATTTATTTTTAATTAAAAATATTACGATTAATTTTATTAACTTTAAATTGGTTTATTAAACATTAAGAAAAGCAGCCACTTTTCATCACGGAGTAAATAGTTTCTTCCAAATTGTTTTGGATTCGAAATATTACCATTAGCAACTTTAATTTTAGTTTATTAAATATAAAAAAAAAATACATAAATATAAAAGCTTTTCTAAATCTTTGTAGTTATAGTTTTGATGAGAGGACTAAAAATTTCCTAAAGTGCAAAGTCAGTCAGTCAGTCCGCCACGCGTCTATGTGTACCGTATCGACTTGTTCAAGGGGGACAGAGAACATTCAAAGCCCGGACCACATTCTGACCGCCACTAGTCTATGTGTACCGTATCGACTCGTTCAAGTTGAACAGAGAATATTCAAAGGCTGGACCGCAGTCAGTTCTCCACTAGTCTATACCATATCGACTCGTTCAAGTCAGTCCGCCATTAGTGTAGGTATACCGTATCGGCCTGTTCAAATTGTTCAAATTGAATAGACAACATTCAAAGGCCAAACCGCAATCATGAACACGTTATAATGGGATATACCGTATCTACTCGTTAAAGATGAACAAACCGTTAGAATTGTCAATGCGGAAAACACAATTTTTAATGATAATTAACAATCACACACATAAGAAATAGACATTGGGATTTCACGTGGTTCACCCAAACGTTCGGCTGTCTTATTATTCATATCATGAAGATTACAACCAATAGTTTGGAGAGGGCTTGAAGCCCGTGGCTCAATATTTGTCTCTCAGGCACACATATTTAAACAATTTCTCCCACGGTTACAATGAAACTAATTCATTAATTATACATTCTAACTTAGGTTGCCTTATCTCAACCAAAAGCTGAATAGTAGGATCTAGATCCACATCCCGTGGGGATTTGTTGTCACCATTTCAACAATCTCCACCTTGACAACAATTTCCCTGATGCCTTGTCCAATTTGATTCATCACCTTCAAGAGAAGCAAATCACGACCACAACTTCTCTTCAATACTGGTTCCAAAAACATGTTTGCATAACTTGCTGGAATATGGACCACTCACCTCCATTAGTAACATGTCTTACAAAGTGATACCATCTCCAATTTAGGTAAGCTAAACTATGTGTCAAATGCACAAGGCTTTGACTACCACATAAAACAAAACCTGCACTTTGTCCAAACTAACCCAATGGTCCCTTTATACTCATAAAAGACAGAACCTGAAGTAGATCTTTTCTTGTCCAAATCCACCTGCAAAATTTGAATTATCTCAGACAAAAAACATTGAAACCACTGTAGGTGATACATGTGCCTCTAAGATACCAAAGCACCAAATTTCACTACTTTACGTGGATTTGTCATGTGACTACTGACAACACCAACTGCATGTAAAACGTCTGATACTTGAACATATCAAACCTTTCCATCGCATACTTTATAATTCCAACTAGCATACAATACATGAGACATAACCTTTTCTTCCATATTACAAGGATATACACCAAAATAAAACAAATGTAAAGCCAAAGGGATATTTTCCGGTTTCACATTATTCATGCCGAATTTCTTGAGTATCTTTTCCTTATACTGCAACTGTGATAACCAAAGCTTACCATCTTTCCTGCCTCTATGTACTTCCATGCCCAAGATTTGTTTTTGCTACTCCTTGATCCTTCACCACGAACATCCTTGCCAACAGAGCCAACCTGTTGATCTTAACCATGCTTTTACTTCAAAAAACATATCGTCAACAATCTAAACACCAAGATAATGAATGTACCATAAACACAATGGTTAAATTCATTTCTTGTAAAAATTGGCTCACCATGAAGGAATCACCCATCTTGTACCAATGCCTGATGCGCCTTTCAGGCCATACAATGACTACTTGAGCTTGCAAACAAATCTTCTGTTGCGATCCTGAACAAACCCTTCTGATTGTTCGATATACATATCTCCTCATACAAATCTCCATAAAAAACTTGTCTTAGCATCTAGCTACAACAACTAGTGCCAACTCTACATGAATAGAGAAGCGCTTAACAACTGACGAAAATATTTCATGGAAATCAATGCCTTCCAAATACCTTTGTGCTATCAATCATGCTTTATTCTTTTCATCTTTTACTATGTCTGATTTGAGAAGAAATCCATCAAACACTATCTTTGTTAATGACGATCTATATCCCTTGACATTGTCATTATAACCAACAAAGATCTACCTGCTTGATCTGGATCCTACTTAGAATGTTGATGAGAGTATGAACATAACAATCAAGCAATTTCAAAAAACTGAGTAATCACAAGAGAAGACCTGTTCAATATACCTCTTCCAGAATCTTCCAACCTTTTGCAACTAATGGTGACCGATTGTCTAGACAACACTTAACTGCTTCTGACCACAACTCATGCTGCAACTTGGCATTACTAAAGATGTCATTTGACCCCAATTGTCCTGCAATAATTTCCAAAATTCAAAGGAATATGAACCTGCCTCCATCATGTGTTCTCAAACCCTTGATTTAACCTGCCAATACATAAACACATCAGTCTTTCTATTGACCAAACTTTTTCACTAGGGCACCTTCCGTGCTCCACCTCGAACAAAGTATTCGAAACCTTGACCAAATCCGGCCAAGACTGCCAAATGAGTTTTTCACTGCTCACCTCCAAGCCACTTTACAATGGAGTTTCACTGAGCCCCATAACATGCAATTCTATGGACAACATACCATGGGCAACCAATAATCATGGACCCGAAACCCACAACTGTAGACCTATGTACAAGGTTTTAATTTATGACTCATGCTCCCCCACCCTTCTTTAGTCTACCTAAATCTATATTTTCATAGGTGATGTCTAACCAGATCTTAGAGCAATATGCCCAATTACATATAACCAAAAAATACAACTTCAAATGAAAATGTTCACATGGTAACTTTACCATTACCTTTATTTCCATTGCTTACATTTACCATCCCGTTGTCAATCCTACCACCTTGCTTAGCATTGTTCACCAGAAGCGAAATAACATCTGCAACACCTCCACCTCAAACTTTGTCGAGCCCTTTCAAAAAACTATGTGAAAGAATAATGATTTAATCTTTACAATATTTAATAAAAGATTTAATAAAAAAAAAACATTTTCTTTTATTTCAAAATAAAAACTAAAAATCATTTTTTTTAAAAACTCCCCCACTTTCCAAAATTTATATTCCGTACTATATTCATTTACCCTTTCCATACATATATACCTTCATACAATATTCCATACTATATTTTGAAATATAGTAAAACTTTTGAAATAACCTCCACGTGACCCTTTCCATACATATATATATACCTTCATGCAATATTCCATACTATATTTCCAAAATATAGTAAAACTTTTGAAATAACCTCCACGTGAGTTACTTGTTCACGTTTTCAAAAATTCAATTTTAAACATATTCGAATTCTTTCATGCCTCGTGACTTCATATCTTAAGTCCTTTTAAAAAATGCAATTCCTTCATCCCTTAAATGTTTCAAACTCCAAATATATACGCGAATATTTTGAAGGAGCTGCCGCACCTGCCGTGCTGCGGATTTGGTAAGAGCAGCCGCAGGCTTGACTGCGGAAATCGCCGCGAAATACTATTGGAGCCGTCGCAACTCCCGAGATGCTTGACTGCGGAAATCTAGAAAGGTTATTCATCTGCGAAGGGTACACCAGTGGCCGTCGAAATCTTCTAGAGGAGAGACCCGCGGAAATTTGAATATTTATATACTTTTCTCTTCCAACCAAACAGCGCTGATAATACTTAGAATTAATGCGGAAAACACAATTTTCAATGATATAACTAGCACAGCCTGATGTGGTTGATGAACGTCCAAAGTTCTATTTAATTTATTAAATCTAATTTAAACATAAATCTTAATTAAATTTTAATTAAAAAACTCCTCAAAACTTTTCGTAGCAGCAGAATTCCCAAATTTTGAAAAAATGGAAAGAGCAGGGTTACTAAGAGGCCGTTCACTTCCGGCTTCACTTCCATATCCTCCCAGTCCTGATAAATGGGAGGCATAACCAAGAATTGGAGCACGTAAATTGTGAATCTCCTTGTGGAAGATAATTTGCAGGAGGAAATGCAGGCACACCAGAAGAAACGAGTAAACGTTGGTTCGTTGGTGAACCCTAATGGCTGTTATAAACATTTCGGCGCAAATATGCATCTTGCATTGCATAATTTCATGGGTTGTCCCACGTACTCCTGCTTTAATGGAAACTGTTGTAAAAATGGGGCCAAAGAATCATATCATCTTTTTTCTATCTACGTATCTCACCGAACTCTCTGCCAAGTTCCATCTATCATTTTGAATTTAAATTTGCAGAAACAGATGAAATAATTTCTCGACCGTCCACTTCACTTTTGGGATTTGTTGGAGAGCCCAAGGGTAGTGCGCAAATGCACTCAATTGCATTTGAGTATCAACCTGATCTGATTGATTATTGGCCAAAATAAAATGCACTGCAGGCATGAGTGGCAACTTTGTGATTGTTTGGCCGCATTTGATAGAATGATCGGTCAAGAGATTCCTTACATTGGAAATCAATTATAAAATCAACGATGAAATCTGAAATTTAATGTCAATTATTAAAATTTAAATTCTTTGGAAACATAATAAAAACATTAAAAAAATTATTTAAGTATTTGCATAACTAATAACCTGAACCCGAAATTTTAAGCACATAGTGAATCTATGCATGCAGATCGACCAGTGAAAGCAGGTTTATGGTCGCCTTGCCTTCAATGGTCGACAGACATAGATAAAAAAAACCTAAAACCTAAATATCATAACCAAAACAAATCAACAATAATATTTCTCTCTCCCTTGTGCTCGAAATGCATCTAATCACATAATGGGTAAGCCAAGCGCAATTCCTCAGCAATAGTAATACGGGTAAGCCATAAGAGGTTGAGTAAAATTTTATTTATAAAAGAATGCTTGCCCTATTATAAAACACCTACCTCAATTATTCCTACTGTGGTAATTTAAATTGAACGCACAACTCAACTCAACTAAACGGTGCCCCTAATATGAAACCTGCCTGGTAATTTTCTAAAAAATGTGGAAATTTAAATTTAATGCACAACTCAACAAAACGAAACGGTGCCCCTAATATGAAACATGCCTCTTAATTTATGAATAGTGTGGTAATTTAAATTAAACACATATCTCATTCATGAAACCTGTGGTAATTTAAATTGAACGCACAACTCAACTAAACAAATCGGTGCCCTTAATATGAAACCTGCTTGGTAATTTATGAGGTTGAATTTTTAAAAGAAGGCTTGCCCTATTATGAAACGTACCGAACTGGCACAGTTCATACTTCATATGAAACGTGCCTTCCCCAAAATGAAGCGACGCTACGTGGGAATCAAGCCATATGCCACGGTTCACACTTCATAAACGAATTCTTTACAAATATGAAACCTGTGTGGTAATGAGCTAGAGATATATTATTTATTTATAAAACGAATGTATGCACCAATATGAAACGTGTGCATAGACTTGTGCAATGTTTCTTAATTATATAAATGTGGCTGGCATAGATACTAGTACAGCCGCTAACTCGCGGCTGGTGAACGCGGAAAGACTCACGATCCATAAACTAGCAATTTTGTATAGTCTCAGGAAGAGTAACTAGCAATTTTGTATAGTCTCGGGAAGAGATTTGAGGCGATTGGAAGAAACGTCTGGACTTCTTAGATTCCCCAAGTGAGTCGTGCATTCCGGCAAGCACTATAACGACCACACCCAAAAGAATAATTAAAAAAACTGCTTCATAGAAACATTGCTCCTAGGCGTATATAAAATTGGGTGCATCCAAAATGGATATGAAACAGATATGTTAAAAAAACAATAATACAGATAGAAAAATGCTCTAGTTAGAAAGAACATTACATATGGAAGAATGCTCCTGTTTTCTAAAAAAAAAAAGTAGACATTAAACTTCCAAACTATCTAATTACAACTATAAAGATTCCTGAGGAGACCGCATTGTCCCAAGATAACCTTAAATATTCAATGAAATATAACTTGTACACTTATATAAAAAAAATTATATTTCTCTGTACATCTCCTTCTCTGGGTTTAGAGAAGGACGATAGGGCCGAAGGTTCTGGCACAAAACAATTACATACAAAAGGACATCGGTTGTTCTTATCATCAATTTATGGAACATGCCTGCGGTTCCACTGTGGAGATGAAAACATTACGACACGACCATCATGATACCTGGTAAGGAGACCATCCGTTCGTAAACGCGGCCCAACCATCCTTTCCACTCCGGAGCCCACACACCTGCCAATTGTCTAGTAAGGAGACCATCTGTTCACGTTACCACACGCGTGTCATGTTATTTGTTAAGGAGACCATCTGTTCATGGGCATGTGGTAAGAAACAAAAGCAAATACGATCCTCCATTCCATGTTAAGAAACCTAAATTCAATGAACTGAAATAATTACCACCAAATTGTTACGCCCGCCCCAACTTAAACCTGTCTAAATATGAGACGTGTTATCCACATCCAGCTTTTCACATCCAATCCTTTATAGTAATTTCTTAATATGATTAGGTAAATGTGAAAAAGTAAACATGTTAACGCATGCATTTATAAATGCAAGGAAGTTATGAATAGTAAATCTCATTCATTGATTTGGGAGGATGACTAAGAATATGCCAGCATCTTCAATTCCTGGCCATAAGATTAAGATTTAAGGTTAAAAGATCATTAAATGTGCCCATTGTCAATAGGTGTACGCCTTTTGGCATAATTAATCCTTCTTAGTTATTTAAACGTGGCAATTACATATGCTTATAGTAATTTTATAATATGATTAGGTAAATGTGAAAAAGTAAACAGGTTAACGGACACATTTATAAATGCAAGGAAGTTATCAACAATAAATCTGACTCATTGATTTTGGAGGACGACTAAGAATATGCGAGCATCTTCAATGCTTAACCATCAAATTAGAATTTAAGATTAAAAGATCATTAATTGTGCCCATCTCCAATAGGTGTACGCCTTTCGGCGTAACAATCACACACATAAGAAATAGACACAGGGATTTCACGTGGTTCACCCAATTGGGCTACGTCCACCAAGCATAGGCATCGACTGTCTTATTATTCATATCATGAAGATTACACCCAGCAACCTGCAGAGGGCTTGAAGCCCATGGCTCAATATTTGTCTCTCAGGCACACATATTTAAACAATTTATCCCACGGTTACAATGAAACTAATTCATTAATTATACATTCTAACTTAGGTTGCCTTATCTCAACCAAAAGCTGAATAATAAGATCTAGATCCACATCCCGTGGGGATTTGTTGTCACCATTTCAACACAGACAACATTCAAAGGCCAGACCGCACTCATGAACACGTTATAATGGGCTTAAGAGTATGGTGTGGCAGCAGGGAAGCTCATTCATTTTAGCATGGGGAGTGAAAATAGCATGAGAGAGCAATTCCCACAGATCCTATCTTGTGTTTTTCTCCTGCTTGTGCTGCTGCTTCAGATAAAGCCTGACTATGCAGAAAAAGAAGTTTCCAACAACATAACATTGGGCACCTCTCTGACTGGTAATCAGACCAGGATTTCTAA
The DNA here is from genome assembly GCA_010110895.2 of Picea sitchensis. Lineage (NCBI taxonomy): Eukaryota > Viridiplantae > Streptophyta > Pinopsida > Pinales > Pinaceae > Picea > Picea sitchensis. Next base: position 219,802 of record SNQJ01S0000793.1, on the reverse strand, counting down.
GGCTGGTATCTTTAAATTGGGAATTTTTAATCTCAACAACAACGACGATAAGAAATGGTACGTGGGTATTTGGTATGCCAAGGTTTCACAGCAAACAATCGCTTGGGTGGCCAACATGGAGCAGCTGCTACAAAACGTGTCCAGCGTTCTTAAACTCACAGAGGACGGGAGACTCCTTCTGTCTTATGGGAGATGCACCGTCTGGTCTTCCAAGGGAAACGGGAAGAAGCCTTCTTCGGCCGTGATAATGGATTCTGGTAACTTGGTCGTTCTGAGTGCCAAAAATAACACTGAGATCATTTGGCAGAGCTTCGACCATCCGCAAAATTCATGGTTTCCAGACATGAAGATTAATAACAACTAGAGGATGTCGTTGTGGAGGAGCCCTTGGGATCCGAGTCCTGGGCCCTTCTCCCATCGGATGGATCCAAACGGAGCCGTCCAGTTCATCCTGATGTGGAAGAATCGCACCACATACTGGGAGAGTGGTGTTTGGGATGGCAAAGCTTTCAGCAATTTGACCGTGTTGTCGTCGAACTACTGGTACAATATTAGCTATTTTACCAACAGTTCGTACAAGTATTTCTCCTTTGCTCCAAAATCATCGATTCACATTTTCGTCGCGTTTAGTTATGGATAAGTCCGGACAACTGTGAGTATAAATTATGCTAGAAAATAAAGAATGGAGCTTGGTATGGCAACAACCCTTCACTCAATGCGAGGTTTATGCTGCATGCGGGCCTTATGGATTGTGCAACAAGAACAATGTTCAGTCCTGCAACTGCGTGTCGGGTTTTGTCCACAGAGACAGCCAAGAATGGGAATCTTCGTCGTGGTCAAGCGGCTGTGTTCGGAAGATGCCGTTGCGATGCAGCCATGGCGGAAACCGGACCCCCACCGACGTGTTTGTAGAACTGAGTGGCAAATCTATGCCCCCTAGAAGGGTTCAATACAAAGGCCAAAGGCAGTGTCAGACAGCCTGTCTCAACAATTGCTCGTGCACTGCATATGCCTACGTTAATGACACTTTGCGGATGTGTGTAATGTGGTTCGGTGAATTGCTAAATCTGTACGATACCTCCAATGGGGTCTCTCTGTTTCTGCGGTTAGATGCCACTGATGTGCCTCATTCCTCTAATTCCAACAAGAAGGCGTCTCTCGCCGGCGTGGTGGGCAGTGTCGTTAGCGGGTTGTTTGCTATTTTGGCATTTTTGTTGTTGTTTCTTTGGTGTTGCAAGTGCCTGGGCTTGTCTACAACGGAATACGCGCCCGCTGGGCTTACTGTATTCACTTACAGAGCGTACCCACTGGGCTTACTGTATTCACTTACAGAGCGTTGCAGATTGCAACGAAAACATTTTCTGAGCGTTTGGGAGGCAGGGGTTTTGGCTCTGTCTTCAAAGGGACTCTAGCAGATGGCTCTCTGGCGGCAGTTAAGAAGTTGGAGGGTGTGAACCAAGGAGAGAAGCAATTTTGCGCGGAGGGCTCTAGAAGACTGTTGGTCTACGAATATATGCCTAACGGCTACCTCAGATCCTTCCTATTCCACAAAACCCCGAGAGATGATCAACAACACAAGTTGTTGGTGTTGGGATTTGGTGAAAACCAATTACCAAAAATAGATTTGGATTTTATTATTTTGCTTTGGTTACAATCAAATAGATCAAGTTAGAATATGGATAGGGATCCCATTTAATATTCAGTTTCATGTGTGTGTATAAATTCATATAAGTCGGTAGAGGCAAAATGATTATGAGAAACTGAGTTTGCAAATCTGATGTAATCTCCATAATCCGAATAATCTGATGCCTATGCTTGGTGGACGTAGCCCAATATTTGGGTGAACCACGTGAAATACCTGTGTCTATTTCTTATGTGTGTGATTGTTAATTATCACTATGAATTGTGTTTTCTGCACTGATAATTCCAGCAAATGGTATCAGAGCTGGTTGTGCATGTGAGCTGTGTCCGTGGGCAAGATCTATCACTGAAATTATCACTGAAATTTTTATTTTGCATGGTCGCCGGTGATCTTTGTGGAAAGGAGCGACGGTTGCTGGTAAACTCTTTGACTGGTCATGGGTTCTCTCTATTGCACACGAGAGACCGATTCTTATTATCTCGTTAGGGTTCGCGCCAACCGTGGTGGATGCTTGAGTTTTTTTGGAGGGAGCGTTGTGGGAGCGTTGTGTTGATCGCAGATCCTCTTTTTCAAAATATTCTTATGGTTTTTTTTTTTGGTTGTTGTTTAAAACTTAAGGTACCAAGATTTTTGGGTTTTTAAATTGAACTTTTTTTTATAAACGCCAAAGCCAAGTCACATGGAGGATGTTTTAAAAGGCTTTTCTTAATTAAGTGAATGTTTATTATATTTGAGATTAAATATAATATTTAAAAGGTGGGAGTTATAAGGTTTTAAAAGGTTAAAGGGTTTTTTGGTTTAAAATTATTAAATCTTTTATTAAACCTTGGAATTTAAATCATTATTTTTCTACATATTTTTTTTAAAGGGCCTTGATTTTTCATAAGGAGTGGGTATTGGGAGATTTTTTATGCTAATGGCTAAGATGCAGAGTTCGAAGTTTGAAGTTGAAAAGTTCAGTGGTAAAAACAACTTTGAGCTCTGGAAGCTCAAGATGCGGGATTTACTGGTGCAACAAGAGTTGCAAAAAGCATTGGCAGACATGTTAAAGAAACCAATAGCCATGACAGAATGAGAATGGGAGGATCTGGACGTGAAAGCTCTTAGCACCATTCGTTTATGTCTGGCGGATGAGGTTTTGTTTAATATCGTAGGAGAGGATACAACATCAGGCTTATGGAGCAGGCTGGAAAGTCTATACATGACAAAGTCCTTGACAAGCAGAATCTACTTTAAGAGATAGTTGTACAGTTTGCGGATGAAAGAAGGTACAAAATTTGCTAACCATTTAAATACCTTCAATACCCTTATGTTATAACCCTAAATTGCACCATACCTACTTACCTAGCATCAGGCCATCTCAGATCCCTTCTTTGCCAAAGCACCGTTGAACAACTCTTTGAAAATCCTCTTTTGGCACAAGGAAAGGCTAAAGGGTTGGGGCAATGGGAATACACAAATGGGCAGAGTTTCTTTGCTATATTTTTCCTCCTCCAAATGGGACTCCTACCCCTTATTTTATAGGCTAGAAGGAGCTAGGTATTTGGATGAATCCTCGACCATGCATGGTCGAGAGTTTCAGTTAACTCACCCATAGCTTTTGTGTTCCGTCGACAACTTTCCTTTTTTCGTGCTTTTGTCGGTCCACGCGGGCTGTCTTAGGTCAGCTAGCGTGTACACGCGTGCAATAATGGAGTAGGGAACGTGGGCCTTTATAAAATGGGATTTTCAAAGAGTTGTTCAGCAGTGCTTTGGCAAAGAAGGGATATGAGATGGCCTGATGCCAGGTAAGCAGGTATGGTGCAATTTAGGGTTATAACACCTTATAGTTCAATTGACTAGTATGGAAGTTAAATTCGAAGATGAGGATAAGGCTATTACACTATTGCGTTCGTTGCCTGAATCTTGGGATAATCTAGTTACCTCCATTAGCTTTAGCTCAGGAGATGTTTTAGATTGTGACTCTGTTGTGGGAGCTTTGTTGGATGAGGAGATGAGGAGAAAATCTAGTAAAGAAACCTCAACTTTAGAGGTGATGTTGGTCAGAGGTCGAACCACAGAGAAGAATGAGAGAAGTTCTTTCAGATCTAAGTCAAGACAAAGAAAGGGTAAAGCAAAATGTTGGCACTGTGGCAAAACAGGACATCTCAAGAAAGATTGCTGGAAGAGAAAGGAATCTGAGGAAAACTCGAAGGAAGCAAATTTGGATGTAACAAATTTAGGTATAATTGATCACGTTTTATCCATTTCTAGTAATTTACAATATCAAGAAGAATGGCAGTTAGATTCAGGTGCCTCCCACCACATGTGCTCACATAGAAATTGGTTCTTTTCTTACCAATCTGTTAATGAGGGTGTAATGTTTATGGGAAATGGTATTCCATGTAAAACTGTTGGGGTTGGCAGTATTAGAATCAGGATGTTTGATGGTATTGTTAGGGAATTAACGAATGTTAGATATGTACCTGAGCTTAAATCAAATTTGATTTCATTAGGAGTGTTGGATTCTTGTGGATATAAGTATACAGGTCAAGGTGGAGCTCTCACAATGTCGAAAGGGAATTTAGTAGTGATGAAGGCAACAAAGGTTGATAACCTCTATAAGCTGGAAGGCAGTATTGAAGTGGCATCTGAAGTGACAGAGGTATCTTCTTGTTTATGGCAGAAGCATTAAGGTCATAAGAGCAAGAAAGAATTGCAGGTACTGGTAAGAGGTAAATCAGTTCCAGACTTAAAATCTTTGTTTCTGAATTCCTGCTTGTTTTATATCTCTGCAAGATATGATGATGGTATAAAGGGATGTTGTGTGTGGGATCTTACTTCTCACAAGGTCATCATTAACAGAGATATTGTATGTATGGAACAACCAAAAGGGTTGATTCAAGATCGCAACAGTAAATTTGTTTGCATGCTAGGTAATTCATTGTATGGCCTATTGGTACCCAAGCAAATATATAAGATGTTTGAATCCTTCATAGTGAGTCAGAATTTTTCAAAGGGTAGGAATGACTATACGGTTTATAGTACATTCATAGTCTTGATGTTCTTTGCTGATGATATGCTCGATGCAAGCTGAAGAATGGATAAAATCAGTAAGAAAATGACTCAGGTGGATCGGACAATTCAGATGAGGGATCAAGGAGCAACAAAACAAGTTGTGGACATGGAAGTACACATATATGGTAATGGTAAGTTGTGGTTTGAGTTTAGTATGAACATTGTAAAACCAATTTTTATCCCTCTTGCTTTCCATTATAAGTTTTCTTCAAGTATAGGGCATGTCTATAAAGAAGAAAAGGTTATGCCTTGTGTAAGTTCAGTAGGAGGTTTGTTGTATGCGATGAAATGCTTAATACCAAATGTTTCACATGCTAATGATGTTGTTAGAAATGTGATAGATTCAAGAGTTGCAGTGAAATGGGTGCTTCAGCGTATGAGAAGCACAAATGTCACCTATAATGGTTACACTGAGATGGTATGTGATGATTGTAATGTATATTGTAATACAGGTGTTTTGGACAAGAGGAGACCTATCACTAAATATGTCTCACAACACAGTTGTGGAAGACATGTTGGAGGTGGAGTGATCCCTCAAGAAATCCAAACTCGTGCAAATCACACATGCGAGATCATGAAACCAGTTTTATTAGAGAAGTTGCAGTGGTGCTTGGATTCTCTTGGCTTGCAGCAAAGGTGATGAACAAAAGGAAGAAGCAAGGTATCAAGTTAATTGTTGTCAAGGTGGAGATTGTTGGGATTTGGTGACAACCAATTACCAAAAACAGATTTGGATCCTATTATTCTGCGTTGGTTACAACCAAATAGACCAAGTTAGACTATGGATAGGGATTGCATTTAATATTCAGTTTCATGTGTGAATGTATAAATTCATGTAAGCCCATAGAGACAAAATGACTATGAGAGACTGAGTTTGCAAATCTGATGTAATCTCCATAATCCGAATAATAAGACAATCGATGCCTATGCTTGGTGGATGTAGCCCAACGTTTGGGTGAACCACGTGAAATCCCTGTGTCTATTTCGTATGTGTGTGATTGTTAATTATCACTGTGAATTGTGTTTTCCGCACTGACAATTCCAACAGTTGAATTGGAGAACGCGCTTCTGCATTACAGTGGCGATTTCCCGGGGAATTGTTTACCTGCACGAGAACTGCAGGGACTGCATTATTCACTGCGACATCAAGCCATAAAACATTCTCCTTGATTCCAATTTCTGCCCCAAGGTGGCAGATTTCGGACTAGCGAAGCTAGTAGGCAAAGAGTATAGTAAGGTCCTGATGACCATGAGAGGAACCAGAGGGTACTTAGCCCCGGAGTGGCTCTTAGGCCTGCTCATCACTGTGAAGGCCGACGTCTACAACTTTGGCATGACATTGCTCGAAATAATTGTAGGGCGAAGAAACATGGACAAGGTCTCGGACTCTGGCGAGTTGTTCTTTCTAGCATGGGCTACAACTCAGATTAGCAGTGGAAATGCCATGGAGGTGCTCGACAAGAAATTGTTGAACGATGCAGACGTGGAACAAGTAGAGAGGGCTGCCATAGTGGGAGGTTGGTGCATCCAGGACGACGAAGACATGAGGTCGTCGATGAGTAAGGTGTTGCACATATTAGAAGGCATTGTAGATGTGCCCCCTCTTTCCCCAATTCCCCACTCTCTTCAGACTTGTGCCGACAGTCTAGTCGTTTTCTTCTGGGAAAATGATTCTTCTGCACATCCATGCAATGACACTGGTAATCCCTCCACTCTGTTGTAGAATCTCACACAATATTGTCCTTTTACTTATATTTTCATCAACAACTTTTTCCGATTTATCGAAGTAGGAAGTATTGTAGAATCGTCCCACCATCTAACAAAAAGAAACTTTATTTTTATATTTAGCCCATAGGCTTATACCTAGAAAGAGACAGAATTTATGCGTTTTTTTATGGTAATGATTTGATCTCTATTTAATATTCTTAGTGGTCACAGCAAATCAAAAACTCAAATTTTAAAGATTAACTTCCTTCCATATCAACATATCAAAACATGAGCGTTAATCATTACTAAAGTTAATTAATATGATTAATATAATAATAACTAATCACGCTAATCGAATTATTAATGTCAATAACTTATGAAGCAAATACCCGCCAGATCATATTATTCACTCCATCAGGGTTTTATTTACCTGTGCGAGGGCGTCAGATTTTTTACTATGCCAGTTCTGTGCGAGACAGTTCTGTTACAATAACCTGGCAATTTTTAAAAACTGTCACTTTACCGTCACTAGATAGGTCTGTGTTTGCGTTGTTTTCTAAGAGTCGTTTTCTTTTTAAATAGTTTCATTTGTAAGTATATACTAGCACAGCCGCAAATTCATGGCTGGTGAACGTCGAAAGGGGCCCATAAAATAAAACACAGCCCTAAAATGAAACATAGCCATAAAATGAAACAAAAATTTCAATCCGGGTAGAAACATCTTTTGGAAATAGAAATTAAAAAAGGAAAAAAACAACAAAGAGCGTCTAAGTAGTTGATGAATGTGATGTCAGCTACAGACCTAAACCTGTGTAATTGTAGACTTAAAAGGAAAGAATCACAATAGCCATCTCATCAACGATGTGGATGTGGAGATAAAGTAGACTCCTCCACACTTACAAGAAAAAAACTGTTGGAAAAAATATGGTTCATAATTCAGAGAATAATGCCCATAAAGTTAAAAACACAACCACAGAAATCCAAAAGCCAGAGTTCACATTTATTATGTATCTACATGCAGAAAGGAAAATACGAAATTGCATTCTTAGCTTGATGGAAGACACAAGATACAAAGAATTTAATATTTCAAAAGGAACATTAACCTGGATGAATAGACGGATTGATGTAGATTGCCCAAGCATATAACAATTACAAACACGTAACCAATTTCTAAATCCAAATTCCAAAGTCATTAATATATCCAATATTTCATTAATCAATTGACTCTAATAAAGAGAAATGTATAAGCATGAAGATTTCTCTATCATGTATAGAGAGGGTGCTTACCAGGGGTCTTAAATAAAAAAAGACACCTGGTGACCGTCACTATCACTAGATTGTAACAAAAATCCATTACTCTTTTGCAATGGCTCTGCGACTGCCACACATTAATCATATGGTTAATAATGAGTAATATGAAACAAATTTTTCCATAGGCACAAATCTTTTAGTGAATAATTTGGAATAGAAAAAAAACAAAGAAAAGAAAATAGATAAACGTAAATCTTGAAAATCTGTCAGCTCTACCGATACGAAATGTCAAGGAAGATGAAGATCAACACTGTAAGAGTTGTTTATCCATGTCAACAGTTTAGTTGGGGTACTACGGATTATACAAAAGACTATTTTTTAATCTTTGCCATGTACTGCTCGCGGTCGGCCATTGCATGTCGTCCGCCATTGTTGAAACTCTGCAAATTGAAATGCCATATGCGGAAACGCTCATAAACATAAATTTCAGTTCCGTGTACATATATGCAACGGGAAGTGGAAATGTTGAGGTTACGATCATCAGAAACGACGTACGATAAACACTTAAAATGGTGCGTTAAACTTGTTATTTTTTAAAACCATGTTAAGTATAATTTTAAAATGGTACGTTACAGTAAATGTGTTATTTTTAAAACGCTGCCATGCAACAAATGTACTTGCCTTAATGTTATTTTTTAATCGCTGCAAATAAAGACGGCTTTCAAAACCTAAACGGTCGGGAAAGAGAAACGGCCCAAAGGTGGACGAAAGGAGTTAGAAGGAGTTGGTTGGAAGGAGGTAGTGTGTCCAGAACGTGGCTGGTGAATGCAAAATGTTTCGGTTGGCCTAGAAAATGAAACGTAAAGACATGGCAATCAACTACCACCATAGTAAATTTTAAATATGATTAAGTAAAATAAAAAAAATAAACATGTAAACGGATGACTAATAGTGAGGAAGTTAGTGGTTGAAATCACAACCATTGATTTATTGGGACTACTAAGAATATTCCATCAATATTTAATCTTGTCCATACAAAATTTATTAAGTACTAAAAACCTATTAAATGTGCCCATTGTCAATAGGTGTACGCCTTTCGACCTAATTCATATAATTTATGACTGATAAACCTTAAAAGACTATAATAGGTAAAGGAAGATTCTAAAAACCATAATTATAACTTTAAAACTGAATTGTAAACTTTACATGTAACCCTAAGGCCAAAACAGTGAAAAAAAACCCTAACTGTAACTATTTCTCTCCTGCATCTGCCACGGTTTTCTAAATAACATTTACATGGCATTAAAACAATATGCACAACTGTTTTCTCTCATGCCTAAGTGGCACAACCGTTTTCTTTATTGTGGTATATGTCGTCTACTCTATGGAATAGACGGTTTTCAGTTGCGCGACGTGACTCCGTCTTCGTTTGCCCAACGTGGCACACTAGTTTTCAACTGATCAACAGTTCAAGTCATGAATGGTTTTCATGTGATAATTGCGGTCTCTAAACATTACAGAGATTGGAACATTGTTATTGAAGTTGAAAGGCACACACTATTAATTTAAACTTGGTAATCCCAATTGTGGAAATCATGTGGTGCTACAGTAATTTCTTAATATGATTAGGTAAATGTTAAAAAGTAAATAGATTAACGGATGCATTCAAAAATACAAGGAAGTTACGAATAGTAAATCACATTCATTGATTTGGGAGGACGACTAAGAATATGCCAACATCTTTGTAATCATTTCACCGCCTTTGTGAAAACGGTGAATCGTGGCCGTCTTGACCCTTCAAGACTCAAGGATTAAGCACCAATAACAAATTTTGTTAGTGTTTAAAATACCACAATTGAATTGTAATCTGTAGATGGTAGCTTGAAAGCATTTATGAATAAAATTTGTTATTTTGTGTTTGGAGGAGTGCTCTACGTTTTAACTTGTTTTTTATTGATTATTCATGAATCTATAATATCTAGATATGAAGAAGGATCATTGGAGCATGCTTTCAAATCCCAACTGCATGTTACCAGATGCAGAAGCAGAGGGAGCTTTCATACTCGTGGCAGAGGAGGCCGATTTTCTGGTCGAAGGGACAACAGAGCTGAATCTGAGTCTGAGCAGAAGTTCCAGCAGAATCCTCTTAATTTAAGAGGGAGCAACAACAAACCTTGGCAGCAAGAAAATCAGAGGTGTGATAAAACTAAAGTACAATGTTATTATTGTAAGAAGTTTGGGCATTTTGCTAACAAATGTTGGAAGAAGCAGGCAGATTCTAGAAAGCAGTCTGCACATATCACAAATGAGTCTGAGGATCATCAAAATCCTGTGTTTTTGACCTGTAATGTCACTCAGGAAAGTGCAAATGATATTTGGTTTTTGGATAGTGGTTGCAATAACCGGATAGTGGTTGCAATAACCACATGACTGGTAATAAGGATTTATTTTGCTTTATTGATAATAGTATTCAGTCTGAAGTAAAACTGGGAAATGATTGTAAGGTTATAGTTAATGGTAAAGGTGTAGTTCCAGTTTACACTAAGGATAATCAAAAGAGAAATATTGATGATGTTTATTTTGTGCCTAGTCTAAAATGCAATCTTATTAGTGTTGGACAACTGATGGAGAAAAAGTACAAAGTATTCTTCAAGAACAAGGTATGTACAATCTATGATAAATTTCCCAACAAACAGTTGATTGCAAGAGTAGAGATGACCAAGAATAGGATGTTTCCACTTGTTATGAAAAATGATTTGAGTGGTTCTTTGAATGCTTATAAAGTTGGAAGTCTAGATGAATCTTTGATATGGCATTTGAGATATGGTCATTTACATTTTGGTGGCTTAGATCTGTTACAAAACAAACATATGGTAAAGGGGTTACCTTGTATTCAGAAATCTGCAAGCTCTTGTGAGAGCTGTATACTTGGAAAACATCACAGAGAGAAATTTGTTTCAAGTGTTTCCTAAAAAGCAAAAGCTCCATTGGAAATTGTTCACACGGATTTGTGTGGACCTATGCAAACACCTTCTTTAACTGGTTGTGTTTATTTTATGACTTTCATTGATGATTTCAGTAGGAAGACTTGGTTGTATTTGTTGAAACATAAATTTGAAGCCTTTGATGTTTTCAAAAGGTTTAAGTCTATGGTTGAGAATGAGAGTGGTCGAACCATTAAAATATTAAGGTCTGACAGAGGAGGTGAATATAAATTGAATGAATTCATTGAATTCTATGATCTTCATGGACTTAAAAGGCATTTTACTGCTCGATATACTCCATTGCAGAATGGAGTGGCTGAAAGGAAGAATCAGACCATCATGGACATGGCTCGAAGCATGTTGAAAGAAAAGCATCTTTCAAATGAATATTGGGGAGATGCAGTTCTTTGCTCTGTTTTTATCTTGAATAGAATTCCGACCAAGACCGTGAAGGATTGTGTACCTCAAGAAGCCTGGTATGGTAAGTCTTGCAATGTTTCTCATTTCATAATTTTTGGATGTTTTTCATGTGTGCATGTACCTGCAGAAATGAGGAGGAAGTTGGATGACAGAAGCGAGATATGTATCTTTGTTGGATAAAGTGAAGAGTCTAGGGCATATAAAATCTACAATCCCATCACCCAAAAATATGTAATCAACAGAGATGTTCAATTTAAAGAAGATGAAGCCTGGGATGGAAGTATTGACAAATCAATTTCAGAGGGAGTTGTGTTACCCTGTGAAGATGATGATGGAGTTGAGCAAGCTGAAGGAGATGGAAAGATGGTTCCACATGCACATACGCTGGCAGCAAGAAGTCCAACAAGGAAAACACCAGATTTCATCCCATCTCAATTTGGAACGCCTAGAACTCATGAGCGTGGTGAGCCATCTGGACATGGTGGACATCAGACAGATTCACAGGTAAGTAGGGAATCATATCCTACTTTAGCTTCATTAAGAAACAGATTTAATGGACAAAATACTAGAAGTTTAAGAGAATTATATGATCAAAATGAAGAAGTAGATCAGATTTCAAATTTTGCATTAATGGCATGTGATCCTGTAAGTTTTGGTGAAGTTGCTAAAGAGGATGTTTGGATAAAAGCAATGGATGAGGAGATTGATTCCATTGAAATAAATAACACTTGGGATCTTGTACATTTACCTGAAGGTAAGAATAGTATTGGTGTTAAGTGGGTTTACAAGACTAAGCTAAATGCAGATGGTGAAGTTGAAATGTACTAGGCAAGACTTGTAGCTTAGGGGTTTAGTCAGCAACCCAACATTGATTACAATGAAACATTTTCTCATGTAGAAAGAATTGATACTGTGAGAATGGTCTTAGCTATTGCAACTTAGAATAGATGGATCATGCATCAGATGGACGTTAAGTCCGCATTCTTAAATGGATATTTGGAAGAAGAGGTTTATGTAAGACAACCTCTGGGTTATGAGATTGATAAGCATAGAGATAAAGTTTACAAGTTAAGGAAGGCTTTATATGGATTGAAGCAGGCATCCGGATTTTGGTATAGCAGGATTGATGAATACTTGATCAGTGTTGGATTCAGCAGAAGTCCAAGTGAACCAACTCTGTATACAAAGGTAAATCAGGAAGGTAAAATTTTGATTGTCTGTTTGTATGTTGATGACCTGATTTTTACTGGAGATCTATCTATAGATGATTTTAAAAATGCCATGAAAACAGAGTTTGAGATGAATGATTTAGGATTGATGAAATATTTTCTTGGAATTGAAGTGGATCAATCTGATGATGGAATTTTCATTTGTCACACTAACTATGCAAATGAAGTGCTGAAAAGGTTTAGAATGTTGAATTGCAAGCCAGTTGCAACACCAATGGCAACTGGTATTAAACTGAGCAAGTATGATGAGGGATCATATGTTGATCCAACTCTATATAAGAAGCTGGTTGGAAGCCTTATGTACTTAACAACAACCAGACCTGATATAATGTTTGTTGTAAGTTTGATTTCGAGATTCATGGAGACTCTGAAGAGTACTCATTCGTAAGTAGGAAAGAGGATCCTGAGATATGTTGCTGGAACAACTGACTTTGGTATCCTATACACATCAATCTTAAAATTTGAGCTGATCGAATATACTGATAGTGATTTTGCAGGTTCCATTGATGATAGGAACAACACATCTGGTTATGTGTTCAGTCTTGGATCTGGAGCAATGGCATGGTCATCAAAGAAACGACCCATTGTGAATCTATCCTCTACTGAGGCAGAGTATGTTGCAACAGTTGCAGCTGCATGTAAAGCTGTGTGGATGAGAAGGGTCTTGAATGAATTGTTGCATGACCAGAATGATGCAACCCAAATTGTCTGTGACAATAAATCTGCCATTGCACTGTAAAAAAAATCACGTCTTTCACAAACAGAGTAAGCACATTGATACGAGGTATCATTTCATTTGTGAGCTGGTAAATGGCAATGAAATTTCTGTTCAGTTCTATAGGTCTGAAGAAAAATTTGCAGACATATTTACGAAGCCTTTGGGAAATGAATTATTTAAAATCCATAGAAGAAATATTGGTGTCTGTAAGTTGTAATGCATTGTTTAGAACAATTTTGTTTTACTAGTTTTAGTTTGTTTGGCTCTGAAATGATTAAGAGGGAGTATGTCAGGATGTAATCATTTCACCGCCCCTGTAAAAACGGTGAATCGGTGGCCGTCTTGACCCTTCAATACTCAAGAATTAAGCATCGATCACAAATTTTGTCTTACATAGCTTAAACAGTGGTCGCCTTAACCTTTCAAGGCAACCAGACACCAACACCACCTTGATTAAACATTTTAGAAGATCGAAGGGGCATTTTGTTAGTGTTTAAAATACCACAGTTGAATTGTAATCTGCAGATGGTAGCTTGAAATCATTTATGAATAAAATTTGTTATTTTGTGTTTGGAGTGCTCTACGCTTTTACTTGTTTTTTATTGAGTTCGTAAACTCTGTTCTGGTTTTTCTTATTCGAATCATTTGTCAGCTTGCACAATAGAGCCCCTCACTTACCATCACGCAGATACCGAAAACCTCCAGGTGATGAGTTCTCGGCTTGTTTCCAATATTGCGACTCGCGAGTATTTGTTTCATTTCATCTTTGTGTTGGGTGCCTCCAATCATCGAGACCCGAAATACCAGGCCCCACACCTTTCTCACATCTCGTGAACTCGACGATCATTATTGTGTGTTGTAGTATACTTGCTCACCTCTCCAATCACTGAGACCCAAAGTGCTGGGTCCTATTATCTCCTCAAATAAATTGGTGGAAATTTTGCTTGAGGTGATAGGTTGTGGTCCAAAATTTATTTCTAAATTTTTGTAGGTAGGTTAGAGAGTCTATTTTCTGTAAATAAGCTCAGAAAGAACTTTTGATTTGGTTTGGTCAAGAAAAAGACAGAATCTCAGATTTTGGTGGTTTAGGCGAGCCTGAAATGCGCTCATTAACCACCGAAAGCATTCGTTCCCGGTAGTTAAGAGGGAAAAGCAAAAGCGCGGTTAACTACCGAAAAGACTTCAACGAGAAAAATGAAAAGCCCGTACTTTCGCATGAACCAGTGGTCAATTGGCACAATGATGAAAACATAACCGCCGAAAGCCCATGAAGGTGGTAAGGTATGTATGTTCTTGTTGTATCTATCTGAACATTGATATCCTGTTGTCGTTTCAACTGCATTTGTCTTTTCAAAATTAAGACTCGGCAAAGATATAGAAATTCATGCGTGTTTCCCGACTAACAGAAATGATTAGTCACGTAGCCCCTCACCATTTCTAGTCACGAGTACACAAATCCATTATGACCCCGATTAATCTTTGATTTGATCTTCATTCATTATCAATTCGAATTCGGGAGTTATTGAGACAGTCTTGAGCCCATGATTTCATCAAGCAAACGCATATCCAGAGATCATAATCCTGTTTCTTGTGGTGATCGCCGAGCATAGTTAGAGTTCAGCAAAACGATATCAAGCCAATTGTCATACCAATCAAGCTAGGTCGAGTCATCAGGTAGTTCGAAACTCATATTGTTTCAATTTAAATGTATATCTCACCGAAACTCGAGATTTTCGGCATGTTTTCAGTTAGTCTGTTGCCTAAACTCAGTTAGTGATTGAGATTTATGATCCGAACTCTGTGTCACCCTGTCCTGTTTTTTTTTCTATGAGTCATACTCTCTGTCATCCTAAATCATAGAGTCTTTGTCTCCCTGGCACAAAGTTTTTCCTTAATCACAGGTACAGTCAACATTTACTATTGTCGAAAGTAGGTCCAGTTCTAAGGGATGAATTGGATGGAGTTTGGTACCTTGAGGCGCACCCTAAGGTGGTCGAGTTCTTCAAGCAAACTGGAGTCTATACGTATTGTGAAAAACTGGCAGATTTTCATCAACAGGTGTCCGAGACTTTTGCTAGCTCGTATGATGGAAGAACAACAACAGTGGGAAAGGAGCAATTTGTGGTTGATGAGGCAGCCATAGCTGAGTTCACAGGTCTTCTTAGAATAGGTGATTGTTGGTTCAAATCAACGGTACCTTCAAACATTGATATTAGGTCCTACCTACAGCCTCTGCACAAAGATCTTACATGGAAAAAAGACATACCAATGTCTTATCTGGAACCCAAATGGAAATCTCTCCTGAAGGAAATCTTTGTCTATATCACCTGTGAAGGTAGATACAACAGAGTCATGTTCTACCACTTCAAACTTTTAAATCATTTCACAGGGAGATATCCCATCAATTTACCATTTTACTTGCACAAAGCCCTCACGAAAATGGCTAGACAGGTCAAGGCCAAGCCCACTAAGGTGACAAGTATATTGTCTCATCAAGGACTCATTACTCTCATTGTCAAAGAGTCATTTAAGAAAAGGCAGGTAGATTGGAACTATTTCCTCTTCTGGAATGAATTCCAGACTGATTGGCAACAACAAGAGAAGGGTAAAAAGGCTGCCACTAAGAAGACTATTACTTCTAAAAGAAGTCATAGAAAATGGAAGGGTATATCACCACCAAGAGATCTGATAGAATCATCCTCTATTAAAAATAAAAGAATCAAAATAAATTTATAGTTTGAGGGTGAGCAGTCCAAGGACCCAGCTGAAGGAAGTAACCCTTTAAACCTACCCTATAGTGATTCAGAGCCAGAACAAGAGTTATAAGAGACACAAGGTAATGTACAGGCTGGACAAGTTGTAGACGATTGTTCCAACTTACCCTCACCAACTCCTCCAGAGGCACACAGTCCACCATTGGCAAAAGCCTCTTCAAGTAAGCCTAAAGCATCTAGGGCACGAAAAATCAATAAACTCCTGCAACAAGTCTATGAAATGGAAGTCTTGGAAAGAGTTATTAAAAAGGCTAATACAGATTTGAATGAAAGAAATGCAGAGCTTTTCAAAATAAACCAAACCCTCAAAGAAAATCATGACAAGATCAAAGATAGGAACAGGGTGTTGATAAGGGAGAACATGAAGCTGTACAGACAGCTTAGAATTCTGAGGTTGAAATTAAAAGATTCTCAATCGCCAACACAGGAGCAAACAGGTTTGGAGACTCTAGCTAACTTAGCTACAACCATGGTAGATACACCAGAGCCCTCCACACAACAAGTTGAAGTTCGCAGATCTGCACGAACAAGAGCTGCATCGTCCAAAAGCCTTGAACATTCAACAAAGAATCAAGGTAATCATTTTTGCAAATTTTGAAGTTTTCTCAAAGATGAAGTTTTGGTGGTTTAGGTGAACAGGACGACTGTTCATTAACCACCAAAAGCAGATCTTTCGGTAGTTAATCCACTCAGGAGTCTTCTAGGTTAACCACCGAAATCCTGTCACTGCTAGAATGACCGAATTTTTGCCCAGATCGAGATTTTTTGAGTTGGAATGGTTTGAAACCTCTTCGAATGAACATTTTTTGAATTGTCAAGTCAAATCCAATAGCTATTTTTGATGGATAAGGGAACGAAGAAGCGTTTTGAAATCATTTTTGGTACCTTTTACAAAGGCAGAAAATCAGGATTTTTGCCCACCTCAACAAATTCGAATTTGTATCTCTTAGAAGAGTCATCACTCAGCCTTGGAAGGCTATTATGCACTGCACCATGACTCTACAAGATATGAATACCATGAAATGTGGGATTGACCTCATTTTGAGGATCATTCCATATCTTTTGCAAACTGAATTTTGACTTTCTATCTTTAGCATATTTGATCCATGCTTTTAGGATCTCAAAACTACATTGTAAAGCTATAAAGCTAAAGGTAGAAGAGGAACTAAGGGTTCGACTTTGGAGAATTTTTTCATATTATGTACTCAAACTTCTCATTTTCATATTAAGTAATACAAGCTTCTTTTGCCATAACTTGTTCAGATTTCATCTTCTTATCTATTCTGTACTTGCACCTGGATATTATATTCATGCTATTATGCTTGTTTATGCCCGATAACTGTCATCTTATCATTGCATTCATTTGTTAAAATTTGCAAGTATTCCKATGATTATTGTAATTGGCCATTCATTTATGCTTTATATGTGATTCTGCTAATATAATAATTATTTCTCCATACATCTCTTTATTTGTAAACTCTCTGAACTTTTGTGGTTGAAAGCCTTGTCCATCTAAATGTGTTCATGCATGTTTTGAGTGAGAAGTGATTTAGTCATCCGACTTGATCCAAACCCACACTTATTATTGAGAAAACAGTTACCAAAATATTAAGTTACCAGGCATCTCTGACTTACAGCCTAGGAGAGTTTCCTGGAGTGATAACAGGTCCCACGACCTTCTCGTGTATCACAACTCGGCAATATCGTTGCGTTGTGTTTTTGGTGTCCAGGCGTTGTAAACGCCGAGACCCGAGTGCTAACATGCCTCCTCCGTCTCCCACAATCTTCAATTGTTAGCCATCATATTAGAATTTTAGATTTAAAGGTGATTAATTGTGCCCATCTCCAATAGGTATATGCCTTTCGGCGTAATTATTTTTTTCATTTTAAAGTTAATTTGTTTTTATATGTATTATTTCATATTAATATTGTTGTCATGTTCTCAGACAGAGGTAGAGTATGCTTGTTTGTCATTGATGGAAAAGATCAACACGATCAACAGAGCGATGATAGTATGGAAATGGAAAGATCAACTATGAAGAGAAACAGTGGTCATTGGATCTCATTCAGAATCCTCGATGACCGTCAGATCTGAATTCAGATAGGAGTAGTGCACAGTAGAAGAGAACATATCTCAGGCATTAGATCTGAGCTCGAAGACTGACCGTCGTTGGATCCATAAGAAGGAGCACGATATTTACATACAAGATGAAGCGGGCCTACAAAATCCTGAAAGCAGGAGGACCATCCATCTTCAAGTAGGACACATGGTGAGTGATTGGCATTTCGCTGACTGGAAAGTCAAAGAAAGGAGGTTCTCTATCCTTTGAAATCGCGAAATGAGAAACCATGATTTAATCTGAGTCGTTGATCAAAGGGATATTGTGGACCATTGATCAAGCATGACGAAGGCCCGTGAAGTTGCAAAATCACGATAGAATCTCAGTCGTTGGATCCGGAAGACACATGAAGACAAATCAACTTTTCGTTGACTGGAAATTCAAAGGAAGGAGGTGCTCTTAAACTTCGAACTCGTGATTTGTGAAATCACAAAAAGATCTGGACCGTCGAATCATCAAAGTTCTGGACCGTTGATATGAAGAAAGAAGTGCTCAAAGGACTAGCTAGTGGTCTTATCTCGTGGTCACATCGTCGAGAGCTGGAGAGCAGAGCTATAGAAGCCTGGCTCCATTTCATATTTTGCGACATGGAGTGTCGAGAGATTTCATCACACGAATGCCGATATGCGAATTTGCGAAACGCCTTTTGGCGTAATCTGTGGTCACCACCGATGGTCATATGAGAGGGAGGAGCTAGCACAAATCTAAGCTCCATTTTGGGGATTGTAACTTGGAGTGTCGAGACCCTTCGACACAGGATTGCCGAAATGAGAAATGTGAAACGCATTTTGATCAGGCCCATGGTCACAGCCAGTGGGCATATGGGATAAACACAATACCTTGTGGATTTAATCGAATGGTGCTTGTTAATTCAAAATCTGATCGAAGGGCTACTATTAGTATTTACGATTAACTATTCAGTTACAATCCAGTTAGCAGAAAATTGAATCATAGTTCTTGATCGGTTGGCGATTCAGTTGCTGAGATGTTTTTGTCTTTGCCCAAGGAGATTTGAGGTGTAACTGATGAGGCTGGTGTGTATAAAAGGAGAGATGTAGCGACTGTGTAAGGTTGGTTGTTCTGACTGAAAAATGAGTTGAACTGTAGAAAGGTAAAATTACAGTATGCGCAGCGTGAAGAAATATCAAAGATAAGGAACAGAAGATGAACAGAACAATAAAGGTGAAGAGAGCAGAATGTGCACATATCAAAGAAGCATGAGAAGGACAGAGAAAGAATAGAAAGAAGGAGACAACAATTCAAGACAAGTATGAACTTAGCAAAAGGAATTGCAGAACAATGAAGAAGTGGTAAGAATTGATATATCTGTATTGTTGGTTATTCAGTCGTTTATTTATAATAAGGGAGGTAGGGTGGTGCTAGGGAGGACTGTGGTCCTCTGATATTCAAGTTGATGCTTGAATATTGGGAGTTGTAGCTTCCATCTAGTTGTGGCTAGAAAATAGGGTGCCAGGGTGGTGCTTGGGAAAACACAGAGTTTTCTGTATGCAAGTTGGTGCTTGTATAAGTGGAAGTAGGTGCTTCCATCCAGTCGGTGCTGGAACACTCAGGGAGTTGGTGCTTCCTTCTAGTGGGTGCTAAAGAAACCAAAGAGTTGGTGCTCTCAAACAAGTTGGAGCTTGTAAAACAGAGGTAGTAGCCTCACATTGAGTTGGTGCTCAACTATAGATGATGTACAGAACTTAAAAGATTGCCTATCATTTCGAAGAAGAGGTTTTCTCCCTTTATGGGTTTCCTCGTGAAAATCTATCTCTATGTATATATTATGTGTGACTGATGCTCATTATTTATGTTGTTCATATGTTGTATAATATTGATTGTCACTTGGAGAAAGATTAAAAATGGTTTAATTGACTTAAAATTGTTTAAGCACAGTAACAATTGATTCACTCCCCCTCTCAGTTGTCTTAGTAATTTCAACAAATATTATATATATAAATAATGTTTATTTTAATTTGTTTTTATATGTATTTTTTTTTGTTAATAAAAAGGGGCATTTCCTTATTAATGAGTTGTTAGTGTACAAAACTGATAACCGCCACTTTCTCTTCCATTTAGTTGGAAACCAAAGCAAGTGGCAGCTGGTAGTGCTTACAGGTTTGTCTAGACATGTTAGACATACTAACAAAAGATGAAAATTCAAACTAGACAAAAGACTCAACATAGTACCACACCAGGAAGAAAACTCCATTTCCATGCAATCAAGGCACAGATAAATGTGCATAGATAAACATGAGAGGGGCTATCAGAACAATGGAACCTTCCATCTAGAGATCCATTGTGAGGGGTACCGTCGCTGGGTTTGAGTGCAAAGGGTTGTGCGTAGGTCGGGCACCTCTACTTGACTGACGCGTTCGAGAAGAAGTCGAACATCATGTTGATGCGGTTGTTGATGAGGGTGTGTCGGTGGAGCTTCTCCATCATGTATCCCCTCATTTCAAAAATAATCTCCAGCTGCTCTCGGTTGAAGAGAATGGGTGGAGTCTAGTCGCAATCCACATCCGGGTTCAGCGATGGGGGCTCAACTAGACAATCCGTCGTGGGGAGTTCCTCCTGGACAATGCAGGTGGCGCCTTCCATGTCCATTGTTGGGTCTGTAGTAGTGATGTTGGTGTTGGGATTGTTTTTGGCATTCGGTGTCATGTAGTGGAGGGACTCTAGTAGAACCTGAATTGGTTCCTCCAAGAATTCCTCCTCCACGAAGGCCATTGGAGGCATATGCAGCCGTGTGGTAAGTTAGGTCCTGGCTATGGATAAATCCCTCTCAAAATTGCGCAGGCACCTCTGCCTTGCACGTGACAGTACCAGGAAGGACCTCGCCTTGGGTTTCCTCTTTCCCTCGGCATGATAGAACCTAGAGGCTAGAGAAATCTGTGAATGAGGCTAGAGAAAACCGAAAGGACTAGAGCCAAATTTCCAAGCAAAGCAAAGAGACAAAGCATCGAGGTGAGATGGTGAATACCATGGCCGAGCTAAATAATTATCCAAGGGTCTGGTATGACCGCACAACCTCCTCCCATACCCAACGTCATCCTCTTTCAATTAATCTTTGAGGCCGCCATTAATCCTACATGGGGGAGCTTTCCTCCCTCCCTCTGTGAGTGTTTATGGTTGTCCTCCATCCGAGAATGAGATTTGGGGTGGCGGTTGACCATATTTATAGTGAGTTTTTCATGGGGCTGCCTGGCCTCCCTGTACTATGTGTCACCCAATCCATGGTTGTTTTTATATGTATTATTCCGTATTAAATTTATATGTATATAAACAATATTTATTTTATTTCAATTAATTCATTTATGTTGAAATTTAATTTGAATTAATATATAATTTATGATTTGTTTAATTATTATATATTTATGTTCAATTTTTATTAGATATATGCTTTGTTTAAAATTAGTTTTATATAATTAAATGGTTGTATGCTTTGTTTGATTTCTTTTTATTAAAAAACCAAGTAGGCATCGTCCATTTTCTTTATATAGCTTGGTTTTTTTTAATTAGTTTTAGACTTTGTTTTATTTATTATGTTGATAGACGTCCCCCCTATTGGAATTGATGGATTAAACAGTCTTTTAATTACAATTTCTAATCTTATGGTCAACAATTAAAGATGAGGGCATATTTTTAGTCGTCCTCCCAAATCAATGAATGAAATTTAATGCATTTTTGAATGCATCTGTTTCCTTGTTTCCTTTTTCACATTTACTTAATATGATTAAAAAATTACTTCTCTAACCTTGATTGACAAGTTAACTGATTAAGAAGAATTAATATGTATAAAACTCCTCATTTCCACTTTCCTTGGGATTAATACCATGGATACCAGGTGTCATTTTGGACAACGTTTTATGAATGTGAAGCATGCCGTGTGGTGAAGCCACTTTCTACGTTTCAGATGAATGTGAAGCGTGTTGTGTGGTGAAGCCACTTCTTGCGTTTCATATGAATGTGAAGCGTTCAGTGTGCCGCATTTAGCCTGTTCAATTTCAATTTATGTCTTTCTGTTTTATATGCGTTAAATTTTAAGTTTTGATTTCAATTTATGCATTCTATTTAAAGTTATGGATTCAATTTAAATTGTGAATTCGATTAAAATTTATGACTTAAATCAATTTCAAATTATTTAAACAAAATTATGATTTCAATTAAAATGTTTCAATTTAATGTTAGTTTATTTATTTATCTGTGTTTTTGGCGTTTCATATTATGCTCCTCCAAGTTTCAAGTTTCATATTATATACTATGTGTCGCTACAAGATTCATATTATTATTGTTGACGAACTGTTCTCGGAGCAAACGTGAAAGGACGATTACAGTTTCTAACATATTGTACTGGGAAGAATATTCACAGAGCGAACCATCAATCTCGACGAGGTAAGATCTTTCTGTTTTTTTTTTTTAACTTCTCAAATTGGTTTTCTTCAATTAGGTGATTTGATCTATTATGATTTCCAGGTTATCTGATCCATATTATTATTGTAAAGGGATTATCGATTCATTGGATGCATTTGGAGCACAAACTGGATAAGATTATTGTTTTTGACATATTAGATCGGGAAGAATGTTAACTGAGCAAACCATCACTGTGACAGATTTAGGTTTTAGGTTTTGTAGGGCCACCATTAGCTTCCTTCAATGGTTTTCCCATGTATGAATTCATTGTTTCTTTACAATAATCTATTATGGTTTTTTTGTTTGGCCCATGCATGCATTCACTGTATGTTTAAAAATTTCCAGTCTCTGTTTAATTTTTTTTGTAATCGATTAGATAACATTTCCATTGGATCATATGCTATCACAGATTTGGGTTTAAGGTTTTTCATGAATGTGGGTCAACCAAACCTGCTTTCAATGATCGGGCCTAATGCATGCATTCAAGCATTTTCATAAGGGTTAATATGTCTTGGATTTCATATTTCAAGTAACAATAATTTAATATCAACAGTAAGTAATCTTAACGGAGGTTTTTAAAACCATTAATATGAATTTGAACCGAGTTTTTAATATAAACATTCACTCATTTTACACGAGGTTTTAAGAACCAGATATGCGATGGACATATGTGATCAATGCTTCACAAATTTATACGCCAAGGGGAAACTTCAAGATATGTGTTTACTGTCAAAAGAGACATCACTGGTGTTTAAAATACATGACAGTATATATATTATAAATATGTGTTTAAATTTCTCCAATCTACTTCTCCTTTTTTGTCTTTGCAAAATTTGATGTGATTTATCCGAGGTGCCCAGAGTTTCTTGACATGAAGGTGTCCTGTAATAAATGATAACAACATCATTTTTTACCATGAATAGGCTACCAATACTCCCTGCAACATCTTGAATTTTATGGTTTAGATATGTTACCAATACTCCCGACATCTTGAATTTTATGGCTTCCATAGGTTACCAATATTTCAGTCAGCATCTTGAATTTTATGGTTACAACAAACTAATGTGTTTTTCATTTTATGGTTTCGATAGGTTACCAATACTCCCAACATCTTTATATGTATTTTAATGTTTTTTTTTTTTAATTAATATTTTTTTTCTAATTTTTTATTTTTTATGGTTTGGAACGAACATAGTAGATCTCTGTTGTTTTAAAATTATATCTCTGCGGTTTTGAACGGGAATAATACTTCTCTATTTTTTTGTTTTTTTTTAGTTTTTAAGATTATATATCTAGGGTTTTCAACGCAAATAATATTTTAATTTCTAAGATTATATATCTAGGGTTTTGAACAAGAATAATACTTATTTGTTTATTTATTTTTTAGGAGATATTTTATTTCTAAGATTATATATCTAGGGTTTTGAACGGGAATAATCTTTGTAGTTTTTACCTTTTTTACCCATAATAATCTCTGTAGTTTCTCTGGACATCTCTGTCGTCTTCAGAAATTATTTTTTGGCTTCTTCAAAGGGTTGAGCATTTCGACATCTGAAATGAGGTGAGTCACTTTTTACTTTGATTCAATTTTAATTTTACGTAAAGAGATTTAAATATATTTTATTTATTTTTTTATTTTATGTTTCAAAAGTAAAAGTTGATTTGATAGATAAAGTCAATCCCTAATAATAATTGTTACATCTTTTTTCTCTTCTTTTCAATATGAGCACTCCACCACCACCTTTTCCAAAAACTCACCCTAACAAGGGGAGGCCCCCCAAAATCACCCTAGAGATCCTTTACGATTATATGGAATCAGTAGAAGAAAAAAAAGAGAAGAGAGAGATGCCAAAATCCAAATAGAGTTAGAAACATTAGAAAAAAGGAGTGAAGAAAGAGACGTAAAACTCAAAATAGAGCTAGAGGCAGTCATTGATAAAAAAATCAAAGATACCATTCAAACGCAAATAGAGGATAGATTCTTAGGGTTCAAGAGTGAATTTCAAACAATGAAGGATAGAATTCAAGAAATGGAAAAATATAAACAATCAACCCAAGAAGGAGGGGTTGAAGGAAATCACAACTTGAGAGATAGGATTAAAGAGCTAGAAGAAAAACTAACCAACAATTTGACTCTCAGTAATATGGAAAACAAATTAGATATCAAACTCATCAAAGAGGAAATGAATAAGCTAATCGAATTGGACCATGAGCGTAACAAAAGATCCATGAACCTCATAATTTTTGGTATAAAAGAACAACAAGAGGAGGATACACTAGCAATAGTAAAAGAAAAATTAAAAAATAAATCACAAATTGATACAACTTACCTCATAGAAGCAAAGAGGCTAGGAAAAATAATTGATCACAAA
>SNQJ01S0000793.1:177453-187750 GCA_010110895.2 Picea sitchensis | reverse complement strand
TGGCCAAGTATCACTTTTGAACCTTGATTTTGAGGTGGTTCTGCTAGAAAATATTTCTTCTGTTGTATCTCCCAAGTTTCGGCCCTTCTGGGTATGAAACTTTATTTTATGTAGTTCTCTGATATTTCTTCTCTGCAATGCCACAAGTCTGATCAAAATTGGATGTGCCAAGTGGAATTTACGATAACTTCCCCACAACTTGCTGATGTTTGGCCTTTCCAGGAGATCTCACTTGTATAGCGTGCCCCACACAAAATAATTGATATAAAATTCTAAAACTCATACCAGAAATACTAGAGATTGTCCAATATCCAATGAAATTGGTCTCACTCAATTTGGATACTCTAGGAAGAAGTTATTATTGTTTTACCTGGAACACCTTCTTGAGACTAGTCAATAGGACTAGTCAAATACCCTATCTTCCACAGGGTGTATCTACAAATGTAAGATGACCCAAAATTTGCTCGTTTTAACAAAGATACCTTACTAATATCTGTGAATATCCTCCATATTTCAGGGTCTGAAACGTTACATAAACTTTTTTATAGCGATAATTCTGCAATGACTCACTTCAAGATGATTCCAGAACACTATCTTTCACAGGATGTATCTCCGAAAGTATAAGGCCTCAGGAGCTGAAATTTTAACCCAACGTACCTTGATCCATCTACTAAATATCCTCCAAGACGTTTCTTCTTCAACATTGTAGAAAAAAATTTATAGCGGAAATTCCAAGGTGTCTCAGATGTAGCAGCGAAACCCTAAGACCTTGAGCTCTGATACCATATGTTAAGAACCAAATATCAATATAGCATAGAAAAACCTCAGAATAAGTACTCAACGCCTTGAAAAAGATACAATTTCAGATAATAATCCTCTTCGAGGGGGCAACCTCCTTTTACCCCACATAAATGTTCAAGTACAAGATGATTCCAAATGAAAATGTCTCCTTGGTATATATAGGAAACTAGGAGGTATAATTACAACTAATGGAATAAAGCCGACATAAATAAAATAACATTACTAATGTAATATGCCCCAATTAAGGGGTAATGGGCCAGTATTAGGGCTTAACAGATATACCACACAAATGGTATAAAATCGAAGAAGCATGTGGCATACATTTGATTGGACTGAAATCAAAAACAAATTCCTCAAAGACTTCAAATTCATACCTTGAGAAGCATTGTTGCAGGAAGTAGCAAGAGAGATCAAAACTTTCTTGGAAAAGCCAAGTCCCGAGGAGATTTAGAAAAAAGGAAAAGTTAAAGTTGACATGGGATCGACTTCGACTTGTAACTTAGTATCGACACATAGTCCAAATAATGTCATAGCTCGTCGAATAGATATGGAAAACATAAATTTTCCATGGAAAAGTTTTCGATGGAAGAAAAAACACCCAGGAGTACAAAACTATGTAAAAAATGTTTACTATGTGACCAAGGAAGAGAAGGAATAAAAAGACGATATAGAAAATCCTAACTTCCCATCAATTTATAATCAAGTCATGGAAGGAGAACGTGAATTGGATGAGTCAAAAGTGCTCAAATGGACGGATGCATAAATTAAGACCAAAGAATTCGACATCTCAATATATGGTCGACCAAAAATGGCCAAAATAATCAATCTATTGAAAGAATATCTGGATGTATTTGCACGCGACTATAAAGACCTCAAAGGATTGGTACAAGAGATGGGGGAGATGAAAATCAACCTCATCCTTGGGGCCAAACCTATTAAAAAATGGCCAGATAAATTGGCACATAAATAGAATCCCATTGTCAAAAAGGAAATTGAAGCAATGTTAGTTGGTGACATTATATATCCAATCGACAAATCAGAGTGGTAAATTCCAATGGTCGTGCAACCCAAGAAGCACGACCCAAATAATTTGAGAACCTATGTTGATTTCCGAGGACTAAATAAACTCACAGTAATGGACCCATTCCCAATGCCATTTGATAATGAGATTATAAATGAAGTAGTGGAACATGAATGTTATTTGTTCATTGATGGCTTCTCTGGATACAATCAAGTACCCATAGCAATAGAAGATCAGGAAAAAACTACATTTATTTCCGAGTTTGGATCATTTTCATACAGAGTAATGCCATCCGGCCTAAAAAATGCCCCAACAGTCTTTTCCATGATAGTAGTCAAGGAATTTCAAGAGTATATATATAAAATAATGGTAGTATATTTTGATGACTAGACTATCTATAGCCTATTGAAAGACCACATCCAATGGTTAAGAATGATGTTGGAGAGATGCATTCAGATTCACTTTTCATTAAACATCAAAAAATGCATCTTTTCCATAATTATAGGCATATTGTTGGGCCACAATGTATTTAAGGATGGAATTAAAGTCAACATGGCTAAGATCAAGGTTATTCTTGACTTGAAGCCACCAATTAAACAAAAGAAAATCAAAATATTCCTTAGACACACATGGTATTATAGAAAGTTTATCCGACATTACTCGGACATCACTTTCTCAATCGATGAACTTTTAAAGAAAGAAGTCAAGTTCCATTGGAGCCAAGAATGTAACAAATCTTTTGAACTATTCAAAAGAAAGTTGGTAGAAGCACCCATCCTAAGAATGCATATGCTGGTCAAAAATTGAATATAGTAGAAAGGAATTACTCGATGACGGAACATGAACCTTTAGCAATGATGTTTTCCCTGCAAAAATTCTAACACTATCTATTAGCAAATCCCTTTATATTTTTCACGGAACATCAAGCACTAAAATATTTAGTGAACAAACCAGTCCATCAGGGGAAAATTTGTTGATGGCTACTACTCTTTCAAGAATTAGACTTCAAAGTAGTAGTCCAACTGGGAAAGAAGAACATCGGCTCAAATCATTTTTCCCGACTTGAGACAGGAGAAGACCTGACAGGCATAGATGATGATTTATTGGATGTAATCTTATTCAAGGGTTAAGCAACTCCCAAAGAACTAGAATAAATTGCAAATTTTCTAGAAGAAGGGAAGCCCCGTGATGATCTCCTAGCTAACAAACAAAATATTCTAGCAATGAAAGTTGTTTCATTCACTCTCATGAATAGATACCTCTACAATCTAGGACTTGATAATATTATGTGAATATGTGCATTAGAACATGAACATGAAGACATCGTTAATGAGGCACACGCAGGCCCAGCAGGAGGTCACTTTCAAGCCGACATGACATCCAATAAAATCCTTCAAGCTGGCCTTTGGTGGTCAAACTTACACAAATATTGTCGAGAACAGATAAATAAATGTGACAAGTGTCGTAGGATAGGCAGACCATTATGGAAAAATGAAATTCCCTTACATTCAGTAAACCCCAGTTTACCGTTTGAAATTTGGGCCATTGATTTTATCAGCCCATTCCCAAGAAGAAAAAAGGTTAGGAGAAAAATACATCATTACAACTATCGAATACTTAACCAAATGGGAAGAAGGAGAACTAGTCGAGAAATGCACAAAGGAAATCACTACAAAATTCATTTATTAAAACACAGTAACCAGATTCGACTTCCCTTTGACAATAATTAATGATCAAGGAACTCACTTCATCAATAGTAAAATTGAAATATTGCTTCAGAAATTCATGATCGACCATAGAAATAAAATTGCATATCAATCTTAGGCTAATGGAGATGTCGAATCGTTTAACGTGACATTACACAAAGGGTTAACGAAAAATATGTGGACTTGACAGAGATGATTGGGATGATAAAGTTCCAGCAATACTGTGGGCCTATAGAATAGTGTACAAAATATCATCTAGACAAACACCCTTTAAATTAGTTTATGGTCAAGAAGTTGTAATCCCATTACACTTATGTGCTAATTTCGATCAGATATCCTCTGTCCTATAATTTGACCATGTGCTTAATACAAGAGAATGCTTTTATCAAATAAACCAATTATAAGAAGAAAGGATGTTGGAACAACAACATCAGGAAATTCAAAAGAGTCAGTAGAAAGTTTGGCACGATCGACACCTTAAAAATAAGTATATAAATGATGGAGACTTGGTACAGTTATACGACAGTCGGGTAAAAGGTGAACCAAGGAAGATATAAATTGCATAGTTGGGTATGTATGTGGTCAAGGACATCCAACCATCAGGAGAAATACAGTTAAAAACACTACAATGATACCCCTTCAAGAAATTAGTCAATGGGGCCCATTTGAAAATATATCACACATAGTAGTCTAAAGTCATGTTGGCAAAACAAATTTTGGGAGCGCCAGTAGGAATCGACCAGGTCTAAAACCTTTCAGGGCGACCTAAGTTGAAAGTGAGAATAAAATAACAACTAGAGAAAAAGAAAAAATGAAATAAAGACAAGGCAAAGCAATCAAAGTAAAAGCAAGATTAAGAACAAACAAATCAAGAAATAAAAATTAACAAAGCAATAAATAAAGTCAGTTACCATAATTAGGTACAAAAATAGATCTATATGACCGACTCACACTATCAACACATTCATCCATGCCAAAGTACTCAAATATGAGAAGAGAACAGAGCCCCTGGTCAACAATCAGAGAGGAAACACAAAAATCAAGAGCAATTTCCATACCCAGACAAGATTTGCGCCATTACTTGAACAAGCGTACTATTCAATCGATTGAAAGAGCATAACTTCATCTAAATGAACAAAAAAAATCATAAATGTGAATTTAGAATATCAAGAGAGAAGGAAAAATCTCAAAAAAGCAAGCGTGCAAACAATACTTCAAGCAAACAAGAATATTCTCAACAAAGCAAGTATGTATTCAAAAGGCCAAGAATTCATTGAATTGATATCAAAACATAAATCGACATGGTTGGATGCTTCGTTCGGAGGTCCCCAACCGCCCGAAAGAATTGACTCGACCAAATGGCACAAGCAAATATCGCTCAAGTTGAGCACACAACCTGAGAAACTGAAATCGACAGAGTCTATGTGACTAAGCCACGGGAATGCATTAATTCCATTAATGCTCGATGGGACAAGTCTGACTACCATGTCATTGTTGACGCAGGGGTCCCCTCGCATGAGCAAACAATTAACATTGACACCACTATTGAGATAGACAAATTAATATCTCCACTAACAAAATTAAAGTCCTCACTCCATCTCCCGCCTATCAATTTGGACGAGGTATATGACTATGCCTCACTTCTATTTACATCTAATCACTCACACAATCATACTATAGAACTCCTAGTCGTTCGATTGATCCCATAAATTCAGAAATATCAATCTGACCTACAAGAAATCTTATAGATGTCTACAATGAGAGGATGGATTGGAGATTCATTGGTCGAACCGATGACAAAGTCCAAATTTGACAAAGTCGATGCAACTGAACTGCAAGAACGTATGGAAAACATTCGCAATGCTTGAATATAAGAAACTGACTGGGTTGGCCATTGGAAAAATTTTATTGCATGGGCAATGGAAGCTGACGCATGGAAAGAGGAAATAAAGTTCTAGGAGAAAGAAGGTATCCAACACTTTTTGGGCACACCTCAAGTTGCATAATTTGATGGTTGGAAGGAAGAGGCTACAAAATTTCTTGTGAGTCAGTACCACAATGGCCATATGTGGATATATTTCCCAGACATATAATTGGAGGAATGATCCACATAATCAATGGAATTTCTCATGGGCATACTCCAGTTCCTAAAACTATGAACCCTAA
The DNA here is from genome assembly GCA_010110895.2 of Picea sitchensis. Classification (NCBI taxonomy): domain Eukaryota; kingdom Viridiplantae; phylum Streptophyta; class Pinopsida; order Pinales; family Pinaceae; genus Picea; species Picea sitchensis. The sequence continues at coordinate 182,056 of SNQJ01S0000793.1, read as the reverse complement.
TGACTGGATTCAGACTCTCACTAGAGGCACGTCAGTAAAAAAACTCAAAAGGGTTGTTGATAAAAAAAAGTAATGGACTTCCTTGCAAAATGGACATGTATTATAGTATCATTGTGTCTGAAAACCATGGGTTGATCCTCATATGTGAATCTTACAATGTTAGAACCTATTGGCTAAATCTTCCAGTCGAGGGTGCAGTTCGAATGGAAAGATCACCTAGTTGCATTAATCAAGAGCAATTGCAAAGATTGCCGAGAAAATGGTCGCACAATAAAATTCCCATCACTTCTAATTTGGATTTCCATGAACCAATTTCATCCAGTAGGAGAACCTACATTTACTTCACGGAAGACCCTGACTATGAATAACTTCAGGGCTTTTGCATTAGGAGCAGTCGGATCATCTTACTCCATCTTGGTTGACATCATGTTCAAATGTTGGTTAAACCATTTGAAGAATGTATCGTGTAAGCGGAGATTAGAAAATAAAGTTTGAAGGGAAATACCACCGAGTTCCCATATTCAACTAAGCTTGGAAACCACCACACTCTAGTGTGGAATCGTTGGAGGCTCGACCCTTGAAAAACTGGAATACCAACCGATAAAATATCAAATCTTCCAAGATCCTGATTGACAATTGGGATTTCAAACCCCAATATCACCAGAGTTACTAAGTGATAATCAAATCATTTTAACATCTTTGAATGATGGAGAGTAAGAAGAAGAAAGAGAAGCAACCTTGTACACAGTCCCATTTGTATCCAACCTTGACAAGGAAGGAGGCATGCCAGCAAAGAAAACGCTAACTAAGAAAATACAGTAGGAGAAAGAATCCAAAGGTAATCAGGAAATCGACTCCAATACAGTTCTAAAAGATATAAATATAATTTGGAAAGAAACATTCAAGTCAAATATAGCTCTCAACTTTAATGACCCCGTGATCAAAGGAAAAATCATTGTATTCACCAATAAGATAATTGAAAGAGCCTGCCAAAAAGAAAAAGACCAAGTAGTTACCCAAAATATTTTGAAGTCCAGCATAGGACCCCAATTGAATGAAGCCGTGGAAACTCTTAACGTGAAGTGTGTTGAAGCCAATAAAATGAAAGCATATTTAGACAAGCAAGTCAAAACAAGAGGGAAAAAGAAATAGATACTTGAGGAACAGAAAGAACAAAACACAGAACGATCGACCCCACTTACATCACATCGATCGAAGAGAATTTGACCCGACCCTAGTAAAAATACCATTCCAAAGAAAAATGAAAGAGAATAGGTATAGTTTACCTTACAAGAGAATCACCACCACCCAACCTTACTCCAGTTGTTGAAGAAAAAATAACAACAAATAAGACGGTGGAACAAAAATAGAAAGCTAGGAAAGGTCGACGGCAAGTATCATCATAGGAAATAATTTAAGACTCCCTAGCTAACAGTCATCAGCGAGAAAGTGCATAGCACTTGGGGTCGGAGGAAATCGACCATATAGCACATATTGGAACCACCAAAAAGACTATTATAGTCGAAGAGACTATTTCCTACTTCTCCCTACCGAAAGCTAGTCAGATCAAACCAAGCCAAATGACCCATATCGACTCACATGTTGTAGCAAGTAGATCGAAACATGCATAAAAAAAAATAGGCATAAACATCCATGGGTTAGCCCACATCTCTCCTACAGACAAGTCATTTTATGCACAACCAATTACAATACCGATGGATGACACTGATTCCTCAACAAAGTGCAATGATGAAGCACGGGAAACAGACCAAAAAATTATCCAAACAGAAGAACAACAAAAAGAAGGAAATAATGATGGAACAATTTTACCCTAGCAGACTCCCTCTAGAAATCCCGCACATTGGTCAATTAGATCCTCTATAATGAATTGAAAACATAGATTAAAGAAATGCATAATATCAAGGGAGTGATGGAAATAGAATAAAACAGGATGCTTCTACACAACTAGGAATAGGGGAGCACAATGAAGAAAACTTAGGAAACAAGGAGTCTGACAAATACAATGACACAGAGAAAGGAATGGAAAACAAGCCAAAGCAACACAATCTAGAAGAGACAAGCAAGGAAAATAAAATCGTACACAAAAAATATAGTACTTCCAAGGCACTTACATTCACGTCCTTTAAACCAATCGGGTCTACAGAACCACCAAGAGAAACAATATATGACCTTGTAGTTGTGTCGGATGACCAAATGATGAATCTGTATAATGAGGTATCCAAAGAAGTAACAACTCGATGGAAGAGGGCTTCGAGAGATGACACGTGACTTGCAACAAGAAAGAACAAAGAGAAACAAATAATAACAGATGTTGTATTGTTTGTAAAACAAAATTTGGACATTGACTAGCTAATAGAAGGAATTGACCCATTAACAACAATGAAATGGTTGATCGAAGTAGTCATTAGAATAGGTGTTAAAAACCAAGCATAAATCCATCATCTAAGACAATAAAATAAGGATATTTTTATGAGATAGGTTATTGAGATAGCTCTCATGTATAAAAGAGAGTGCCCTCTCTTCATGAGGGGGGACGATAATTATTATTATGTAGATTAAGGGAATTGTTATGAGATAGGTTATTGAGGAGAATTGTTATGATGTAGATTGAATTCATGAAGAGACTCCTTTTGTAAACCTACCTGTTGAAGATTAATGCAAGTTTGGATTCAATGATTTTGTCTCTCTTAGAAGTTATCATCTGTTGATCTAAAAGCTTCCATGTTGGCATCGAAAAGGGCCACCGATCTAGCTTGGTAAGATTATTGTAAATTGTTAGTGTAGATTTTCATTTCATGTACCTGTTATTTTGATTTCATGTTATTTTTTTTTATTTCACTATTCGAATGTGTTGCAAAGTGTGGTAATGCGGGAACGGTTGGATCTCCATATTTCACCATACATGAGCTTTAATGGAGCATTCCACTTGTTAGTTTATTTGCTTCGGGAGATAGAATCAAAGTTCATATTTTCTTTTCATGAGCCATCAATGAACATGTCCATCACCTAAGCAAGAGCTTTTGCTTGTTTATGAGTTTTTCTTTCCATCTTTTGAATTGTGTGAGGATTGTTATTTTTAAGAGTGTGTTGGTTTCTAAATGGTTTTCTTATCTAATCTATACTAAACAGACATAGGAACCTATCTGTTATCGGCACATATAGTGCATCAACTCTACTAATTATGAATCCCGGTTGATAATTTATGTTTGGTAATATATTATGCATATAATTGCACCAACATTTTGGCGTCGTTGTCGGGGAGTTGTAAACAGTAATAGGTAGTATTTGGATTAGATTGCTTTAATGGTTTTGGATTGGTTTTATGGATGACCTAAGGGCAGAGAGAATATGGTAAGACATGCGGGAAGAGCCCATGCATCCACTTTGGTGGGGTTGCTCCAAAGTTAGGTTGTCCTCTTCCTTTTATGCAGAAGTGTGTTTCTCCTTATTTTATGCAAAAGTGTGTTTTTATTTATGAAAATTTAGTTTTTATTTTTGATGAGCTAACTTGTGTGAACCGATAACTTGGTGACAGCAGGGTCCCAGTAACGCAAGGAATTCAAGTTTGGTGTGTTTTATTTTTACAAATAGTTTTAATTTCTTAGTTTTAAAATTCAAATCTTTGATGATAAATCAATCTACTTTTTCGATATGGTTTAACTATGAGTGTAATCTTGGAACAACTCGCTCAGATCCTTGCAAAAGTCGAGATCTCCTCTTCTCGCAAAGAGGAGATCTTGATAGCAGTCGAGGGCTTAATTACTCCTGTTATCCCCAATATCTAGGGATAACTAGGAGATCATGTCTAGGATGGCAGAGGTAGGAAAACGTTATGATGAGCCCTTGCACGAAGAAGACAGAAGGATGTACTTACCAGGACACTTTGGCAGAGATCGGCCTAGGGGGGATCACCCACTGCAGATGAGATGATGGCTTTGATGGACAGGATACCACCCAGGGCAGGCTGGACGTTTTCTGGAGCATGTGGCAGGGTGATGGGATTATTTGGCACGTGTGGCTGCTTGCAGGAGCCCTAGAAGGGCCAACATTTTTCCTTTTGGATGCCGATATTGCCCAAAAAGGGCCAACGTCCCCCTCAGAGGGGCCTGACGTCTCCCTTTTGGCTCATAATTATGACATTTTAGCATTTAATGTGACAAATAATGTAACTATTGTTAGTCAGCCTTGTCAGTTGTTTTAATGACCTATTTTTGTAATTAAAGGTCATAATAATGATATAAAGAGAGGACGTTGCCTCTCATTTTTAACATAACACAACTCACTCTCTTGTGAGAGGATAATTTTTAGTCTTTTGTCTTGGTATTGGCTATTGGAGTTGAGGCGCTACACTTGAGGAGGATCATATTTGGCATGTTTATGGTGTTTTCTATCATTTGGAAGGTTTACAACTAGGGTTTGATCAGCTCTTCATTGATTTTTAAGTGTATTTCTCATGCAAAACTTCTTAATTGAATGGTTGTAGGTTAAATCTCTTACTTTTATGGTTACATTGTTATTATTTTGCTTAATCATTGAAACCCTAGGTAGCAAGCACACAAGTAGGTCCTTGCTTCATGTCCCC
>SNQJ01S0000793.1:131585-177403 GCA_010110895.2 Picea sitchensis | reverse complement strand
TCTCATCACGAGCCAGCCTTATCATTTCTGCAAAGATACCAGTGGGTAACACTATCATCTCTGGCCACCAAGCCAAGGCTGTGTCCTCTGGTCAGACCTTGAAGTAAAAAAGAAAGAAAAGAAATAAAAGAAAAATAAAGGCATTAAAGGGCTTGGAAAAAATGCATCCATGACGGGTACAGCTCGCCTCCTACAAAGGCACCCACAGACAACACCTGCCCTTGGTCTTACTATGACTGGACATCCCTAGACCACATCACATGATAAAAACATGGCTTGAATGATCTTTTGAGGAAAATTTCCATCTCTTGTGGGTATTATCCCAATAGGTTGTTCTGTTGGTTTTCTTCAGCTTTGTATAGTAGATCTGTGTGATGTCTTTGAGCTCTTAGATGATATGCTAGGTATTTCATGCATATATTTGATAAATTTAATGATGAAATATGATTGACATTGCTATGATCCCTAGGACTAATGAGCCCATGGAGGGCGTAGTCTTTGATGTGTAGGACCATGCTCGGCGAACAGGTACCGGTGGACCGATACACATGGGGATATGATTAGTTCAGACCTCCATGGGGCTGAAGAGCCCATCATATGGTTTTTGGGATGGCAGAGGCAGGACAATATTGTGATGAGCCCTTGCATGCAGAAGAATAAGGACGTCCTCACCCAGGACGCTTTGGCAGAGCCCGGCCTAGGGGGATCACCCACTGCAGATGAGATGATGGTTTTTGATGGACAGGATGCCAGCCAGGGCAGGCTGGACGTTTTCTGGAGGATGTGGCAGTGTGATGGGATCATTTGGCACGTGTGGAAGCTTGCAGGAGCCCTAGAAGGGCCAACGTTTTGCCTTTTGGATGCTGATCTTGCCCAAAAAGGGCCAACGTCTCCCTCAGAGGGGCCTGACGTCTCCCTTTTAGCTCATAATTTTGACATTTTATCATTTAATGTGACAAATAATGTAACTATTGTTAGTCATCCTTGTTGGTTGTTTTAATGACCTGTTTTTGTAATTAAAGGTCATAATATTGGTATAAATAGAGGGCGTTGAGCCTCATTTTGAAGATAACATAACTCACTCTCTTGTGAGAGGATAATTTTTAGTCTTTTGTCTTGGTATTGGGTCTTGGAGTTGAGGAGCTACACTTGTGGAGGATCATCTTTGGCATGTTTATGGTGTTTTCTATCGTTTGGAAGGTTTACAACTAGGGTTTGATAACCTCTTCATTGATTTGTAAGTGTATTTCTCATGCAAAACTTCTTAATTGAATGGTTGTAGGTTAAATCTCTTACTTTTATGGTTACATTGTTATTATTTTGCTTAATCATTGAAACCCTAGGTAGCAAGCACACAAGTAGGTCCTTGCTTCATGTCCCCATGATAGAATACTTGTTTAGCCATTTGATTAAGGAGAATATAGCCTAGCCGTTGCTACACTAGTTCCCCTTTTTCTGAGTTAGTTTTGAGACATAAATTGAAGAAGGAAGACGTCCTAGGCCTAATTGAGTTTACACCTAGGGTTTTGACCTTTAGGGTTTGAAGGGCCTTGTCTTTACAACACTTTTCAGCCCTAGATTTATGTTTTGAAGCTGGTCGTTTTTACCAAGGATTTTTAAGGAAAGAGGGAGGAGCATGAGGCCTTGCTCAAGCAGCACCGGAATGAGCCTCCTCCCCTTAGGGTTTTGACTTTGTGGCCCTGCCATTGCAGCACTAGAAAGCCTAACCCTCATGTCCTTAAATTTAGATTCTCCCGAGACTTTAGCCTTGCTCCTTGACTCCATTTACCCTGAGGCACTAGTCTAGAACTCCAACGTTGAGTCAATTGTGTTAAAACAACCTTTCAAACTTCCAAATTTTGAAACCCTAACTAACCCTAGCGACTTACTAACCCTAATTTGATGATGACATCATGCCTATTTTAAACCTTTGGCTGCTATAAAAGTTGTGGCTAGGTCATCTAATGATAGATATTGATGTGTAGATTATTTTCATTGGCTAGTTTTCAAAACATCCACTTCTTTACCTATCAAACTAACCCTAGAACTAGGTTGACGTCACCTTTAGTATAGTGACGCAACACTCTTGTATCACATGAGCAAGTGATGATATTTTATGATAATTTGAAGATTGATTATTTTCTTTGAATGTTATATCATCTCCAGTGTTTATTGACAAGTGATATTATAAGCCATAGCATTTTTTTGCAATCATTGACTTCATCAATAATTACTGCTATATGTGCTCATATATAATAAAGATAGTCATTTGTTTATGAAGTACTAACCATTGTTGCACATTTTAGTTTTATTTGCCTTGTCTCGCAAACAGGTGCTTGTTCTGTGGAATACCTTCATTTTGACTATCTCCTTGGCAGTAATCTGTGAAAGGAAAACCTACTTTGACCTTTTGAACCTTAATCCCTTGATCCTTTTCCTTTCAAAACCCCAGATTACTAGGGACGTCTCCCTTGGGATTAGCCACCCTGAATAGAAAGAGCCCCCCGTCGAGGTGACAATGGGTGGGGAAGCTCCTGTTACGCCAGTTTGACCTTTACTTTTAAGCTACCTGACCTTGACTACAAACTGAGCGATAACAGGGTGGATATCTCACCACCAAAACCAATCCAAAATAGGGTTTACTCCAAACCCCAAAAGGCTCCAAGAGCTCTCCAAGTCAAATAAAAATAATCATCAACATAATGAGAGGAAATGAGCCCCTATCTCTTCTTTATACCCCTTTCACCGTTTTTCCCTTCAAGTGACTTTTTAATTCATCTTTAATATTTTCTACTAAAATCACTTTCTTAATTTAATAAACCTTTTTACTCCAAAAAGTGATTTATTTGACTTTAAAAAATTCTCGGCCACTAAAAGTCACGTTTTCATCATCTCAAAATTTAGTGTTACACTAAGGTACCTCTCTTAGATAATTTATTAAAATGACACCCTTAGTGAAATCCATTAATTAATGCTCAATAATACTCTCAAATTACAGGAACAGTCGAAATACAACAGAATCAAAATTTGATTGCGCAGGAATGATCCTGATGATGAAAAATGATAAGTGGACCTTTGAAAGCATCAAATAGCTCATTTGAACCCCCTGAACTCACTAGTAACATCCAATTACCCCTTTTATCATGCTAACACAAACTCATAAAGTCATCTCCAATTGTTGAGCAAGGGAACCCGAAAATGGGGAAATTAAATTAGTAGATAAATTCAGTTCACAATCATATGAAATTTCCATATTATTGACATCACCTGAATCTGAATCATCTACATCACCTCCATTGTCTAGTCTTGTTGAACTTCTAGTTCATATCTTTCTAAACTCATCGGGATTAACACTTTCAAGTGTCTTCATGAGCAAATTTGGAAATTTTTGTGATGGTCCAAGTTGCTAAATTGATTGATATGGTGTTGCATTCCCAACAAGATTCAACCTTTCAATCCTCTCATCACATCATCTAATTGAACCTCTTGTTCTGATGAAGTGGTTGGATCTTCTACATGAGGGGGAGATGGCACTTCAAAAGGAGATTCCATAGATTGATCTAAGATACGGATTCCCCCTTCAAGATGTGGAATCCCATTATCAAACTCATGATTTGTCTTTACATGGATAAATATATCAAGATGATAAAGTTGTCAATCAACAGTCTTTTCATTTTCAGTGGATTTAAGAAAATTCACATCCAAGTTTCCATAATGGCCTTCCCAAATTGTGCAACCAGTAGGTGGGACCATGCGCAACTTCCACATAAGTCAAAAATTAATTCGTGGAACATACAAAAATAGATGTGTAAGTCTCTAGGACAATGAAAAATTACATTTCTAGAAAATCACTGGTTGACGGTGATTATTGAGGGAAGGTGTAAGTTGGTTAATGATCTTGCATATCACTAGAGATTAGATAACAACTAAAAAGTACCTAAGAAGTAATATTAAATTATTTAAACCCAAAGTGCAATTGCCAATTTGTGTTGGAAATTGTGTTGCATTAGTGAGAAAAACCCCTTAATCTAGCTAGGTTGTGAGTTAGACACCAGACATAGATTAATTGTGGGACAAGCCCAAGAGTATTAAAACAATATATAATAACCAAATAATCATGAATGCAATTATATAACAATGTAAACTACAATAATTTCATTCAAACATGAGAGGTGGAGGGAAACATCAATACACATATATTAGTCCAATGTAAAAGCATAAAACGTGTAATATCACCTAGTGAGAATTATTGGAGGTAGGTGGGATCCAACACTCTCCTTGGGATGGGTCTTTTTTCCTTCTTGAAAATCTCTCTATAACTATGGTGAATGAATAAATCTTGGTTCCTTGAGGAAAGAACAAAAGAAATCATGAGGGAAATGAATTACAGATATGAGAGAGTGAGATGATTGATCTCCAAGCTCGTACCTCCAACATAACCTTGCAATTATCCTCCCTTCCAAATGCTACCCCATGGGTTTTATTTATAGGAAAATTTTGAGCTCAATGAAGAACTAATTCTAATGTGAATACTCCCCATTCAAAAAGGGATCCTTGGTTCTTGATGGAGACTCTTAGGAGGATAAGGTACTCAACATTGATGAGATGAGAGTTTGAATTCAACCTATACAACACCTTAGAGCCACTTGAAACATTCCTACTAGTATTTAATGCATCGAATGAGTCAAGCTCCTTGTATTACTAGACTTGTGCAGGTATTGAGGGATATCCTATGCAAGTTTTGCAAGTGTCAAAACATTTAGGTCATGCAAGTGAATAAAAACCCCATTTGTCAGGTTTTTCTCTTTTAGTAAGTTGTGTCAAGTAGCCATGAGGTAGTTTTTATTGTATTGCATTCTTGCCAATTGGTCATGCTTTAGTGTATTTTTGTTGGAATGTCATTAGTGAGTGAAATTGAGGTGATAACAACGACATTTGTGAATCTAAGATTGAGATGATTTTACTAAGATCAACACTAAGGATGGGATAATAATCCTTATTATGGGTTCCTATTAACCAAAGTACATGTTATCTCCTAGAGTTTACTCTTTACTGTAATAGAGTAAATCCTAGGCACCTCAAAAGATAACAATTTGCATTTGGTTGATGGATCAGATAATTGGGGTCGGGATATTAAAATCAATGATAACTCTCAGACTCATCTACTACATATCATGGATTGAAGGCATGTGAGGTCAATGTTCAGAAACTTTAAATCAAATAAGTGAAAGGGGGGAGAAGGGAGAAGCACAAATGTAAATATATTAATTTCACAAGTTGTTCAATCAATAAATTCACATGATTGAATATTCTATAACCATAAAAGATTTTCAATTATGAATTTGAAGTACTTGAATGAAATTTATTAATCCAGGTGGATATCGGTGGCCACCCACCTTTTTTGACTAGCTCAAAACAGTTTTCTAGCAATTTTGGCAATTTACTATTTTTAGTAGGTTTTAACTTACGGGGCCATTTTGAGGGCCTAAATGAAGGTTTCTTGAGATCATGGTTCTCAATGATAGTTGAAGGCATGATTGAGCCCCCAAAATGAATATCCTCGATGATACCTTTCTAACGAGCTATCATACGCCTAAAAAGGAGATCGTATGCAAAAGTTACGACCCCGGGAAGTTGATGTACTAACTTACCCAAGAGGGGCCCACATGACTTTTGGCGCTTCATCTCCTAGGGTTAGGTTTTTGGATGTCTAGGGTTTTTGGCATTCCTGTTTATTGTAAAAAGGCCTTTAGAGCCTCATTGTAATCATCTTCTGGCGAATGCGAGTAGCTGTCACATCTCTTCTCAGAGATAAGTTGCCACCATTCTATCGAGTCTTTCACTTTGTATTTTACAGTCTCTGTACATTTATTTCATTAATAGAAATTGTGTATTACTGTATATCTACTTTTATGGTTGCATCTCTGATATATCTTTGTTATATTATTGAATATATGCGATATCTCTGTGCATTTCTTTATTATATCTCCGATCTCATTTCGTGCCGAAAATAATCTGGATCATTTATGGAATACAGGAAATCACAGTAAATATTTACCGTTCAGGAATATATACTCCATGGACCATCAATGTATGTTACATCAACAACCATCTCATGAAAATAGGAAAGAAAAAGATTTATGAGCACAAGAGACAAAATCTGATTCTAAACTCACATGATTTTTTTATTAATGAAACATGTTCATTAAGTCTGCAGTTTTGTATAACACATATATTTACAACCAATTTTCTGAACCCAAAACTCAACCCTTTCTTCAGTTTTCATTTGTCCTTTTATAGATACATAATTGATTCAAAAATAGATCTAAAATCCAAAATAAATGGATATGGACCTAACTTAGAAACATAAATAACACCTATAGAAATCATAATCGGATTTCCTAATTTGAAACATGAAATCCGATTTTTAGTTCCAGATCCAATTTCTAAGATTTTCTCTTTGACCACGTCCTATCTTAGATTTTGAGCATATCTTTGGCATATACAAACTTTAGAAAGAAGATAGGCATATGAATGAGGGTTGTTAATAGGATCAACAACTTTCTAGAAACATTGCATAGTTGGAATTCACAAAATAGTGCAAAATTGTCATTCTCGGAAGGTTTGGTAGCGCTTTTGAGTTTTCTTGTGTAGAAGTCACTACTGGAAGTTTTGTCTTCAAAATTTTGAATCATCTGCTAGCGTCACTTCCTTCTCCAAAATTGATATGTTTTGTTGATGCAATCCTTGATAGCATTTGGTACTAACCTTTGGAAATCTTTGTATTGCTCCTTGTAGAACATGTTGAATAGCTTCTGCAAGCAACTTGAGGTTGTCCCTGTATTGATTCTTGAGTTTCTCCTACAACCACTTTCTTTTCAATTACTTGCCCTATCTAAAAAACTTACCATCGTTTTGGTATATCTTCTTATCCGAAGTACACAACTTATTATGTGTGTTGGCCAGCTTGTCCTTTTTCATGACCTTCTTATTCTGGTTTCTCAACATAGTGTTTTCATGTTTGAGGTGCTTGATCAAGCCGCTAAACTTCTTCAACTTTTTCTGAAGCTTCCTTATCTTCTTGTCCCCTTTGTTGGTGTTTGAATGTGCCATTGTAATTGATTCTTGTACTGGCACCTCCTTGTTATGCTCATTATTTTTTGGCTAATAATCTTCATTATTTGAGTATGGTAAGTTTAAGATATTATTACCCTAACTTGGATGAGATGAAACCACATGTTCCTCTATAGCTATTTCATGTATATCATGTACGTTTACTTCAATTGGCAGGGAAATTTGAAGTTCTAAATTTCCCAATTGCAAGGATTGACTAAATTCAGGAATGCTCTGCTCTATCTTGGTTGTTCTCTTATTCTTCTTCTTCAGCTTATCTGGAACAGGCTTAGGGGACATAGACTATGTTTTTTCTTCCTCATTCTCTGGAAAGGATCCTTCTGAATTGACTTCTATAGTGAGGACAGTGTTATTCAAAGTAGGGTTTGCAATCGATTTTGCATTTAACCTCAATTTATTCGTTATACTAGTATGTGGTCTTCTAGACACTTTTCCTCCAGAATTTTCTAATTTTCTTTCTTATAGGATTTCCTAGATCCTTTTTTAACCGTCGTACTACCAAAAGGCTTCTTAATTACTAGCTCAGTAGTAATGGCATCAATAGTAGTTGTTCTTCTCTTTTTCTTGTTATAGATCCTCTTAACTTCAGGAGATGGACTTCTTTGCTCTAGGACAAATTTTGTTGCATCTTTTGGTGCACTCCTTTCTTAAAAGGAAATCCTTCGTGCAGTGCTCCTAATCATCCTTGTGAATGTTTTTATTTCGTGTTCTATAGAAGAAGACCTGATAACCATATCTCTAGGGTTTTTAAGAATTCTAATTCTTTCAATGGGGTATATGCTTATGTAGCTTGAGGTTTGTAAATATCTGCTTTAAATCCAACCAACAAATGTTCCCAAATCCTTCTTTTTTTTCAAATCCTCCATGATCAACAATTTTATTAAACCCTAGTGGATGACACTGTGTTTGGTGTTTTCTGGATGAGTTTGAACCCTAGCTGACATTTTTGTTAAGATTTTTAACAAAAAAAAATGGAAGACTCATTCTCCTTTCTCCTGTGAAATGCAGTAAAACTCTCATGTGATACATCAAAGTAAATATCTACCTTCATAAGTAATGTACCTATGAACCATCTTCATCCATTCTCCCGATTCATCCTTGAGCCAACTCCTTGGAATACCTTTTCTCCAATTAGAGTTTTGATGCTCTGGCCTTAAAAAATGATTAATTTTGTATGGGTAATGGTTTGGTTCTTAAAACATTTTTCTCCATCTATGGGTAACTTAGCAACAACTGCAATGGACACCTATGAAACGTGTTGTGTCAAGTATCCAAGTTTGACCTTGTTTCCATCGAATTTTTCTGTAAATGCTCTGGTGATCTTCGAAATAGATCCTCGAAGTTTTTCAAATAAAGAGAACCAACCAGCTTGTTTGAATTGATCAGCGAACTCAGAATATGTTGCCAACAGCTCGACGCCTTCTGGTTTCACGCGTACAAAATTTCCTCTTTTATCCATTTCATGCAAACTGCAAATTTTGTCTTTCTAACTCGCTAAGCCGACATTTGGAAGAAATAGTGGATAGGTTTATAGTTCAACGTAAGAAAAGGGCATAAAAATTCATCATTTTTAAACACTACAGCCGATATGAATCGAAGTCACATCATGAATGCACAATCATTACAATGATTGGGCAGTATGGATAAATAAGTTTGAAATTGATGTGTCAAAGATCGATTATGATTTGTCGTAGGATATAGCTATCAATCTCAGGATGTACTGTCATATGATAACCTTTAAAGTCAATCACCAACCAATATCTACATGACTTATTCAGAATAACTATAACCTTTAATTACCCATTAAACCCTAATGTAGAACTTCAGGTAGCGACAATTCACTACCGTATGTTCAAAACTTTCAGTAGCGACAATTCATTATTGGATGTTCGGAACTTCAACAAAGGTAATAATTTTTAAATTTGTAACTTTGTTGCTAGGAAACCATGCTATTCATAAAACATACTGACTTTTTGACCTGAGTGTGACTCATGGAAGACACCCCTTAAGACTTATTACAGACTCTTGTAAATTTTTACAATAGATTAGACCTAACAAACCAAACTGGCTCGGACAAACCATACTGACCCAATAGAACTTTGGAGAAGGCAAGAAAAAATTTATCATTGCAAATTAGGTGCTAACACCTAGCTCCAACTGGGGATGGAGTCCTTCCTGCGAGGCTCCAAGAACTTGTTGACCACGTGCCTTCTTCCAAACTCGATCTAAAGAATTGTAACCAACTGCTATGTTTATTAAATAATACAGCTTGAAGACATATTGAATATTGTCGACCAAACTGACTAGTAAAACTAAAGAATTATTTTGATAAGAAACTCTATACCAACACTTTTCCATTGGGCTATGGAGTATTTATTCATCTAATCTATTTCAAATCTCATAGGTATTTACAATGGAGTTAAGCCACCAATAACTTTAGTAAAAGAAATGTTTGAGAAAGTTCCCATTCATAGGGCCTCCAAATAGATCTTCACCTTCAAGATTTTGTAGGATAAAGATGATATTTTCCATAAATTTTGCAACCTTCAATGGCCCAAACCAAAGATAATAAAACTTACCATGTTTTCCCTTATCATCTCTTCTAGCATCCTACCTTAAGACTAGATCCCCTGGGATAAAATTGTCTTGCTTTGTCTTCCTGTCAATAATGGCTTTGACTTTGTTCTAATAAATCTGAGCCTTTTCATTCAGCAATTCTCTGGTCTATTGTACTTATATCAACTGACAAATCATTATTTCCATATCATTGGGTTCCTCAACTTCATCTTGCAAAAATTTCATTACTGGAAATCCTAATGGAATAGGAAAAATTACATCAGTTCCATGCACCAATTGAAAATGGGAGGTTCTAATGGACTTTTTGGTGTTAATCTTGTCATCCCACAATGCATATTTTAACATGGAATCTCAAGCCTTCTTGTTTTCTGCTAGCAACTTTTTAATGATCCTCACTGGACTTTTATTTGAAGATTCAACTAACTCATTGCCCTGTGGGTAGTATGATGTTGAATGTTTCAAAGTAATATTATGCTTATTGAAAAAATTGACCATATGACCAGACTTGAAGGCTAGAGAATTGTCAGTGACAATTTTCTTAGGGTACCCAAATCTAGCCAAAATGTTTTCTTCTAGGAAATTGAAAATTACCTTGTCTCTTACGTTCCTGGTTGGAATAGATTCTATCCAATTTTTTAAATAGTCAGTGGCTGCAAGGATCCACCTGTATTGTCCACTTGAGTGAGGATGTATCTCTCCTACAAAGTCCAGTCCTCACTGCTGAAAAGGACCATTCACCAGAAAATGCTTCAAAGGTAGGGGCTTTAATTTCTGATTTCCATAAAAGATATGACACTCAACACAAGCCCTAACCTTGGAAAAAACATCTGTGAACAGTGTGGGCCAATAATAGCCAGCCCTCAAAATTTTATTTGTTGTGGCCTTCCAAAAATGATGACCTCCACACTCACCTTTATGGAATTATGAAATTACCTGCTGGGATTCTTCTTCATCATACATTTAAGTAATGTACCACTAGGGTCCTGCCAACATAAATAAGGATTCATGATACATTATTTTGCAACCTTTAATTTCAAATTTCTTACTTTCGCTTTGTCAAATTCAGGTGGAGCTTGCAAATTTTGAAAAAAATATACAATATCCTTATACCATGATGAATTAGAAAATTTTGGTGTAACTGAAAATTATCTCCATAATTCTGAACAACTCCATCAATTGAGGAAAAAAAAATTATTCCAAGAGATTCATAGTTTGACTCTGCCAACAAATTTTCCAAACCCCATCCCTTCACCAACTTGGTAGGTTTAATATCTAGTTCATATTCCAAGATCTTAGCAATACACCTACCCCTTTTTCCATGACTATCAGATTGTGTTAAGATTTCCTTCAAAATACTATTGGGCACATAAGCAACCACTTTAGCATGTAAAATATAAGTTCTGAAGGATTTTAATGATTTTACCAGAGAGTATGCTTGCTTTTCAATAATGGTGTACTTCAATTTTGCATCTCTTAATGCCCTGCTAAAAAATGCAATTGGTTGCTCAAGTCCATTAGAGTTTTTATGCAAAAGTACATCAACTATAGTGTCCTTGGAAGCAAAAGAGAATGCTAGAAATTCCTTAGAATAATCTAGGCTGATTAAAATCGATGCTTCAGTAAGGCCCTACTTGATGGTGTCAAAAAAATTTCTTGCTGAATCCAAATTCCATTTAATCTCACTATCTTTTCTAAGCATAATAGCTGTAAATTTTACAATCTCTACAAAATTGGAAATAAACCTTCTTAGAAAATTGATCTTACCTAGAAAAGATTGTATCTCATTATTGTTCCTTGGTATGCTAATCTTTGTATGGATTCAACTATGGATGGATCAATCATTATACCCATTGAAGAAACAATATGGCCAAGGAGTTTACCTTCTGTCATGGAAAAGTGAGACTTCTTAGGATTCAATGACTGCCCATATTTATTGCACTTCTTGAATGTATGCCTGAGATGTTGTAGGTGTTTTTCATAAAACTTGAAGAAGATAGTTATATCATCTAAATAGATAACAATAAATGTATCCTTCTCTCCTATGAATGCAATGTCCATGGCCCTCTGAAAGGTTTCTCAAGCATTCGTCAAGACAAAGGGAATTTTATCATACATAAAAGTTCCCTAGGGTGTAGTGAAGGTTGTTTTATCCCTATCTTATTCATGTATTGATACTTGATTGTATAACCATAAATCATTAAGGTTCTCTGGGTACCCACAACCCTTTTCAGAATGTGATCCATCTTGGGTAATGGGTAATTATATTTTAAGGAGCATATGTTGAGGTTATTGAAGTCCACACAGAGTCTAATTTCCCCAATTTTCTTTCTCACATGTACTAAATTAGAAATCCAATCATAATGGCACAACGATCTTTGCATCCAACAGTTTCTTCACTTCCTTCTCAATCACAGGCAACAAAACATGATTAACATGTCTTAATTTCTGCTTAAAATCCTTTGTATTCTTCTGTAGAGGAATCTTGTGTTGGATGATGTTGGTATCATAGGTTTTTAAGTCTTCATATGTCCAGGAAAAGACATCTGAAAATTATTTCATCAAATTTGAACATTTAACCCTCTTAGAATAAAAATAATATAGATCCTCATAAGGTTTTGTGATATACAATCCCAACTCATCCATAACTACCTTTGGTATTACATTATGAGAAGCTCAAGAATCCATGAGACAATTATGAAAAATTGTGTCATATACATTCAGTGATATATAAAAAGGTGGTGAAGAAGCAGATTTCTCCTCGATATGTAGGTAAATCATGATAATAGGATTTTCATCTTGTAAGTTTATTGTGTCTAAGGAAATAGAATATGCAAGGGGCTGCAAGATATTCACGATAAAATCCTTGAAAGACCTGTCCTTCATTAACTCTACCAGAGGCATAGGTATTTTAATTTTACGAATTTTATGCTCCAAATTAAAAGGATTCAATTGTCTCTCTGTCTCCTTTACCTCTGAAACACCAGTCTTGATGACCTGTTGATCTGGTTTATTTCATATATCTTTTATTGGCCCTTTCTTAGCTAGATCATTTGCTTTCTTAATATGTGTTTGTGGATTTGACTTTGCTCCATTTTGCGTAGGTCTCAAATCATATTTCTTTTGAGGCTCATTTTGAAAAATTTCTTCCTCCTCTTTGTTCTCGTAGGACTAATTCAATACCAAAGAATATTCATAGTTATGTTGGGTCAAATGGATAGAAGTTAGTTCTTATCCATTAAAAAGAATCTCAAAATTATCCTCAGTGTCATCATTTTCTTTAATCTCCTCAACTACATTATTCTAGAAAGGAGGCAAGATTCTTTGATCTTGATTTTTCCTTCTCTCTCTGTGTAAGATCTAAGGGGCATTATTTGGTCTCCTATACTAATTTGGATTTTTGTTCCCACCATCCTGAGCAAGTTTTTTTGTTGTTTGTTTTCCTTTCAATTTCATTCTAGCTAGTTCTGATGTCAAGGTTTTGAGCATTTTAGACATCTCTTCAATTTTTGGGTCAACTGTTGGTGCATTGGAAGAAGAAGGAACATCTTCTCTATGTTTATTTTTGTCTTTATCAAGCTTGGCTTTTAATTTTTCAGTAGATAGAATATTTTCCCCCACTTCCATAGTTGCTTCTTGCATGAGTCTTAAATTAGCAGATCTCATTTCTCTTAGTACTAAAGAAAACTTGGCATCAAATGCATTGGAAAAGGTGATCTTGGCAGACATTTCAATGGGCTTGATTTCAGTTGGGATTTTTGTTGTACATATTGTTGAATCTTTTAGTGAAATCTAACACAGATTCACCATTTTTCCTTTTGAAGGCCCCAAACTCAGTAATGTAGTACAAATAATATTTGTGTCCCCTTGCTGTCTCATAAAAGTCTCATCTAAAACTTCAATATCGAGAATAGAATTTGCAGGAAGAATTCTAAACCACTTTCTCACTTCTCCATCCAAGTTATGGACAAACACTCTCATCCAAACACCAGCATGATCTATGTTAAAATTGTTCACAAAATTGTAGTAAGATTCTAGGTGTTCCTCAACAGAGGCATCTCCTTCTCCATTGAATCTAGGTAAATACTTCATGTAATATCCAGTTGGAAAATGATTTCAGTTCTGAGGTAAAACCAGAGGGGCATATATAGCAGCAATAATAGCATCCAGTGTGTTTGATGGATTTGGAACATTGGTCATTGTTGGTACAACTATGATTTTAGTTCTAGGAAAAGATAATAGGGGAGATGTAGAAGATACATGTTACTGGGGATGAGCTTCTTAAGATTTCAAAAATTCTTCTATGATAAGAGGATTACTAAAAAATTGTATCTTGGGTTTAAATCTTTCAGGTGTGCACAACTGAGGAAAAGGTGAAGATAGGATTTTCTCTATTTCCTCTTTAGTAAACTTAGGTAGAAATTTGATGGTTGTTCCTAGAAAAAGTGATTCATCCTCATCTTCATCCTTAATGAGGTAAGGAAAAGGATTTGTTACTTCATATGTATGTTCTTCCAAAGGGACAACCTCTAATGGAACTTTCTCATCAACTACTTTTTCTTCTAGAACATGCTTACCTTTAGATGATGATGACTGACCTTGAATAAGCTTTGATTTTCTTAGCAGTTTAACTGGATTTGATACAGAAGAAACTGCCTTGGGATCTGGATTGTCTCTGGTTTTTTTTTTCACTAAAGGTGTAGATGATGCTCAAGCTTTAGTAGGGTCTGACTTTTGTCTTCTCACTTCTCTTTTAGTATCCAGAATGTCTACAATGGATTCGCCATGTGAAAAATGTACAGTCAATCTTCAATGTTGATCCTTGTTGACCATCAAGAATCATATCTATTTTTTTGCGTATGCCCAGGGAAGATACTTCGTTCCTCCGCTCCTCAAAAACAACACCAAAAAGATGTTTGCTCCTAGAGTTTACTCTTGACTACAATAGAGTAAATCCTAGGCACCTCAAAAGATAATACTTTGTAATTGGTTGATGGATCAAATAACTGGGATTGGGATATTAAAATCAATGATAACTCTCAGACTCATTTACTACATCTCATGGATCGAAGGCATGTGAGGTCAATGTTCAGACACTTTAAATCAAATAGATGAAAGAGGGAAGAAAGAAGAAGAAAAAATGTAAATATATTAATTTCACAAGTTGTTCAATCAATACATTCAAATGATTGAATATTTTATAACTAGAAAAGCTTTCCAATTATGAATTCGAAGTACTTGAATGAAATTTATGAAATACAGACAATCACAGTAAAGACTTATTGTTCAAGAATCTATACTTCATGGACCATCAATGTATGCTACATCAACAATCATCTCATGAAAATAGGAAAGAAAAATATTTATGAACACAAGAGACACAATTTGATGCTAAACTCACAGGATTTCTTCATTAATGAAACATATTCATTAAGTCTGCAATTCTATATAAGATATATCTTTACAACCAATTTTATGAACCCAAAACAAAACCCTTTCTTCAGTTTTCATTTGTCCTTTTATAGATACATCATTGATTCAAAAATAGATCTAAGATCCAAAATAATGGATCTAAACCTAACTTAGAAACAAAAATAGCATGTATAGACATCATAATCGAATTTCCTAATTTGGAGCATGAAATCTGATTGTCAGTTCCATATCCACTTTCTAATATTTTCTCTTTGACCACCTCTGATCTTAGATTTTGATCCTATATTTGGCATATACAAACTTTACAAAGCAGATAGACATATGAATGAGGGTCGTTAATAGGATCAACAACTTTCTAGAAATGCTACATAGTTGGAATTCCAAAACAGTGCAAAATTGTCATTCTCAGAAGTTTCGGTAGCGCTTTTGAGTTTTCATGTGTAGAAGTCACTACTGGAAGTTTTGTCTTCAAAATTTTGAATCATCTGCTAGAGTCACGTCCTTCTCCAAAATTGATTTGTTTTTTTGATGCAATCCTTGATAGCATTTGGTACTTACCTTTGGAAATCGTTGTTTTGCTCCTCATAGAACATGTTGAATAGCTTATGCAAGCAACTTGAGGTTGTCCTTGTCTTAATTCATGATTTTCTCTTGCAACCACTTTCTTTTCAATTTCTTGCTTTGTCTAAACAATTTACCATTGTTTTGGTATATCTTATGAGCCCAAGTACACAACTTATTATGTTTTTTGTCCAACTTGTCCTTCTTATTTTTCTTTCTCAACATAGCATTGTCATGTTTGAAGTGCTTGATCAAGCTGCTAAAATTCTTAAAAAATTTATGAATCTTCCTTATATTTGTGTCCCCTTTGCTGGTGCTTGGTTGTGTCATTGCAACTAGTTCCTATACTGGAACCTCCCTGTTATGCTCATTCTTTTCTGGGTTAGAACCTTCACTATCTGAATATGGTAAGATTATGATATTCTTACCCTGACTTGGATGAGATGAAACCACATGTTCCTATGTATCTATTTCAGGTATATCATGTACATTTACTTCAATTGGCAGGGAACTTTGAAGTTCCAAATTTCCCAATTCCAAGGATTGACTGAATTCTTCAAATTCGGGAATGATATGCTCTATCTTCATTGTTCTCTTATTATCCGTGTTCATCTTATATGTAACAGGATTAGGGAACACTTTTTTGTCCTTCCTCATTCTCTAGCAAGGATCCTTCTTAATCGTCTTCTATGGTGAGGATTGTGTTCTTAAAAGTAGGGTTTGCAATCGATTTTGCATTCAACCTCAATTTATTGGTTATACGAGTATGTGGTCTTCTAGCAACCTTTTCCTCTGGAATTTTATGTTTTTCTTTCTGAGAGGATTTCCCATATCATTTTTTAATTGTCATACTACTGGAAGGCTTATCAATTATTGGCTCAGTAGTAATGGGATCAATAGTATTTGTTCTTCTCTTTTTCATGTTGTAGACCCTCTTAACTTCAGGATATGGACTTCTTTGCTCTAGGACAGATTATGTTGTCTCTTTTGATGTGATCTTTTCTTCAAAGGAAAACCTTCTTGCAGTGCTCCTAGTCACCCTTGTTAATTAATTGGGTTGGTTTTCATTGATGTCAACCCTTGAAGCAAGTCCGATAGAAAATTTTGGTATCCCCACAAGTGTGGATAAGGAACACATGTTTGTCTGAGGAATTGTGTAATGAAGATCAGTGATTTTTCAAGTAAGACTATCATGGATGGATAGTACATGGTGTTATGTTTCCGATGATATGTGGTACATCATGTATTTCTTCCCGGTTGAGGAGATATGGCTTAGTGAAGTTAGAGAACCCTCATGAGTTATCTATAATCCCTTAGAAGGTCAAAGAAGTCAATTATTCTAGAAGATCCTAGAAGATGTTTACTAGTCAAAGTGGTTGTAACTAGGATTTAATAATGAGTAAAGTTGTTGCGATAAGAAAATAATTAAAAAATTAATTAGTTGCAATAAGAAGTGGTGAGTTTTCTATTTATGGTAAAGTGGTTGCAAGTGGGTAAAGTAGTTAAAAGTGAGTTAGCCCTAAAAGAGGGAAGTTGGGTAAAATAGTTAGAAGATAACCCTAAAAGGAAGCTACTTGGTGAGTATAAATAAGATATCAAGGGTCTCTCATTAGCACCTAATTGAGCACATTGAATATCTCTTTTGTGAAATGTTATGGGAAGGTGTCATTGATAAATATATAGAAGTGAGTCTGAAGCAGGGACGAGAGAATTTGCAGGAGTCGAAGGGTTGATATTGTGGGTACTGAACTAGGGTTTTACTGAAGACATCCGCAAGTTGCAGTACTAGAAGGGCGCGGACATCCAAAGTCCGCAGTGGAACAAAGAGCGTATACCCATGGGTTTACTGAAGACAGAGCGCAGATATGTTTCCAAAGTTGAAAAGAAAGATCAGATTTATCATCAGTGACAAGTTGTAGAGTTGAGAAGTGGCTACAGGAAGGTACAACAGAGCTATCTACAATAACAAAAGGTATATTATATGCTTATATTAAGTAGATATTTGGTGAATGCTTAGGGTATAGCCATGGGAGATTGATCTTGTGTTCTTGAGGGAATAGTGGTTGTATGGTATATTTCATCAGACAGATCTACAAGGATACATTGCTATTGTATTGGTTGTTTGTTGTTGGGATACTTCATTGGGCATCTTGTTAAGACATATCCTATGTTATTTGGAGTATGGTTTGAGGGTTTATGGTTGAGACATAGTTTGATCAGTACAGGTTGAGTTTGCATAACAGTGAGGGTTTGATGTATGGTTAATGTAAGGGTTTATTATATCACACAAGATCAATGAGACATATGTATGAGCCTAGTAAATGGTTGTTATATGATTAATCGGTAAATGCGTACATAAACAGATCTCCCTAGATCCCACTGGAAACTAGAACAAAACAAAACAGAACATGATACTTTCCCTAAGTTCTAATTATTGAGTTTACTAATTAACAAGAGATAGACAACATACTGTTTAAATCTCGTTTCCTCTTGCCATTGCCATCCTAGCTCCACTTCGATGCTCAGGTGATATCGAATCTACAAGGGAACACAAGCCAACCAAAGTGAAAGCAACACAATATACTCAACAAGAACTTATGTATGTGATCAAGGGAATCATACAATAAAACAAGACTAGTTTTATGGGAAAGAGACATATTGTTGTATCATATTAAAATTAAAGTGGAGATTACAACCAAAGCCTTGATGTCGCAAGGTCCCCTTTCGATCGTCCTTTTCTGCAACACACACAACTTTGCTCCAACCTTGAATGAATAATATCCGCAATAACTTGATGAACTTAAATGAGGCTCTCAAGCATGATCTAATGCAGAACTCTCCATACAATTATCAGCCTATTCAACCTTAGCCTTTTCCATGAGAATTCCCTCTTTATATAGTGTGAAAGAGAGATGGGTGAGGAGATTAGGATGATCCCACCAAATCAAAGAAGTGAGTAAGATTCAAACCATTCAAAGGCCACCTCATCTTCTAGAAGATCCCCTTCTAGAACTTTAGTGAAGTTTGAATTTTCCTTAGCCTTCGACATCGTCACACCCTAGGTATAGTGCAGCCTGCAGACACGTCACAATCTATATCTAGAGTAGGATGTGACTATCAGGCATTGTCACACCCCATGCATTTTGCAGGGTGCGACGACCTTCCTTAATAAGGTTTTTGAGAAGAGAAAGATTATCACTTTCCTCATGGAGAAAGAATATTTTTATCTTTTCATGGGAACATTAACACATGTTGTAAATGGATCACTGGAGTGACCAAAATAATGTGTAACAATGGTTGTGTTAGATCTACTTGGACATTGGATGAGTATTATTTTCTATCAGATCATCCAGTTTGTGAGTAGATACAGAGAGATCAGACAATGAATGAGATTGATACAATGACACAGACAGAATGATAGAGAGAGTGTTAGTGTACTAGCATAGCTTTGTGCTATTTTGTGAGTTGTAGCAAGCAGAGGCGCAGAATTCCATGAGTTGCATAAGGGAAAGGCGCAAGCATTCGCATGTTGCAGAATAGACAAGTCGCAGATCTATAGGAAAGTTTTGAAGAAGATTGGTATAGGTTGGGACAGGATTTGAGTGACAATTATTACAGTGATAGAGTTGATTCAGTGACAGTGATAGGTTGTCTACATTTGGCATTTATACTTCAGGGCAGTTGGACGGGGCAAGGATAGGTGGTTGTAGCCACCTTTAAGTTGTAGTTGGAGAACATAGTGGGTTGTAGTCTCCTTCTAGTTGTAGCCAAAGAATTGGGGAGTTGGAGCTTCCCTCAGGTTGTAGCCTAAGAATATAGGGGGTTGGAGCCTCCTTCCAGTTGCAGCTGGAGAAGAAAGGAAGTCGGTGCTTCCAATGATTGTACTTCTTAAATACATATAAGAAAAATAATTTTGTGGTTTTCTCCCACAATGGGTTTCCACATAAAAATATTGGTGTATTGTGTATTGTGTATGTGTATGATTTCTCATTGTTCATGGTTTATTT
Source organism: Picea sitchensis (assembly GCA_010110895.2). NCBI lineage: Eukaryota > Viridiplantae > Streptophyta > Pinopsida > Pinales > Pinaceae > Picea > Picea sitchensis. The sequence continues at coordinate 157,694 of SNQJ01S0000793.1, read as the reverse complement.
ATTCTGCACTTGTTGAATGATATTGGTAAATTGATCATAAATATATATTGTGATTAAAAAGGGGGATTAAAAAGCACTATTATTGATTCACCCCCCCCCCTCTTAGTAATCCAACAATCCTTGTGAATGTTTTTATTTTGTGTTCTACAAAATAAGACTTGATAACCATATCTCTAGGGTTTTTAAGAATTTTAATTCTTTCGATGGGGATATATGCTTCTATAGCTTGAGGTTTGTAAATTTCTGCTTTAAATCCAACCAAGAAATGTTCCCAAGTCCTTTTTTTTTTGTTCAACTCCTCCATGATCAGGAATTTGATTAAACCTTGGTCGATGACACTGTGTTTGGTGTTTTCTGGATGAGTTTGAACCGGATCTGACATTTTTGTTAAGCTTTTTAACAAAAATAATGGAAGACTCATTCTCCTTTCTCCTGTGAAATGCAGTAAAAATATCATTTGATACATCAAACTAATAGTATATATACCTTCACAAGTAATGTAACTCTGAACTATATTCAGCAATTTGCCCCATTCATCCTTGAGCCAGCTCCTTGGAATGCCTTTGCTTAAGTCGGGTTTTTGATGCTCTGTCTTTAAAAACTGATTGATTTTTGTATGGGTAATGGTTTGGTTCTTAAACCATTTTTATCCATCTGTGGGTAATTTAGCAGCAGCTGCAATGGATGCCTCTAAAACCTATAGAGTCAAGTATCCAAGTTTGAACTTGTTGCCATCGATTTTTTTTCGAAATGCTCTAGCGATCTCCGGATTAGATCCTCAATTTTTTTCACATAGAGAGAACCAACCATCATGTTTGAATTGATTAGCGAACTCATAATATGCTTCCAGCAGCTCAACACCTTCTGGTTCCACATGTACAACATTTCCTGCTTTACCCATTCCCTGCAAACTGCAAATTTTGTCTTTCTAACTCGTTAAGTGAACAGTTAGAAGAAATAGTGGATAGGGTTACAATTTAAGGTGAGAAAAGGGCATAAAAATTAATCATTTTTAAACACTACAAGTGATATGCATCGAAGTCACATCATGAATGTGAAATCATTATAGTGATTGGGTGGTGTTGATAACTAATTTTGAAATTGACATGTCAAAGATCGATGATGATTTGTCGGAGGATATAGCTATCAATCTAGGGATGTACCATCATATGATAACCTTTCAAGTGAATCACCAACCAAGATTGGCATGACTTATTCAGTATAACTATAACCTTTAATTACCCATTAAACCCTAATGTAGAACTTTCGGTAGCAAAAATTTGCTATTGGATGTTCGGAACTTCAACAAAGGTAATGATTTTTAACTTTGTAACTTTGTTGCTGGGAAACCATGCTTTTCATAAAACGGACTAACTTTTTGACCTGACTGTGACTCATGGAAGACAGACCTTAAGACTTATTATAGACTCTTGTAAATTTTTACAATATACTAGACCTAACAAACCAAACTGACTCAAATAGACCATACTGACCAAATATAACTTTGGAGAAGGTAACCAAAAAATTTATCACTACAAATTAGGAGCTAACAATACCAATTGATATAAACATGATTGTGATTATTGAAGCAATTCCTTATATGATAAGCAATGAACCAAAACAAAATACGAACAAATATAATGCATCATATATATTATTTTTATATTAATGTATTTATTTTGATACATGCTTTACAGAACTTAGGCACACCATGGCAATATCTTCATGGTGGCACCTAAAACATAACACCTATGCCACAATCAGAGCCTGTAACTTGCACTAATAAGTGTTTGTTAGTTGGGTCGTTGTCTTATGCTTTTCATTAGGAATATTTACAATGCAACTTACATATTTACATCATGGAGACACTATGAATCAATCCACATGCCTGAACACTCATCTAATAAAGTACATCATTACAACATGTGAAATATTAAATCCAAAAAATCTTAGGTGTCAGAATCGAGTGTTGATGGGGCTTAAATCCCTTGAATCAACAGTAGGAACCTAACCCGCCACCGAGGCCCAATTAGACAATGCAACATTTAAGATGGAATGGTTCTCCAGATCTTGTGATTCGTCCGATTTATCGATGGGATTTGTGTTTTCTTGTGAAGTCTCTTCCTTCAATTAGGACTATTATTTTCTATATTTTCTCTTAGGTGGGGTTGGTATGAGAGATGCAAGCCAGTATAAACCAACTTGAATAGTAATGGTATTGTGTTTTAACTACTGGGAAGAGGCTGAGCTTGGGATAACCCGCTACTCAAACATGCAGACAATGATTATGTGCCAAAGGGCCTAGTACTAATACATTAACCAAATGAGCATCAAATTACTGTCTGAGAAACTAACTATTAGAAAGAAAGCACATATGTAATAAGATAATGGCAAGCAAAATAATTCATCTACCATAACCATGAATCACATAATAACACAACGATTTATCTCCATCATGAAAGCAAAGAACATCAAGACATTGCACCAGATAACTTGACAACAGAATTAATTGCTCTTACTCATTACTGCATCATTCATGAAATGGGATAGGAAGTAGTTCTTCTCAAAGTCCAATCACATTGCATATGATGGAAATAGTTTGTCTCTGGTCCAGAAGGACTTCTAAATTCATAGCAGTCTCCAAATAATTCTCCACGGCCCAAAAGAAAGAGTTCTTACAACAACCATCAACCCTGACTAATTGGTTGATGTCCTTATTTATAATATAAAATTCAACTGAAATTAACAGCTAAGTACGGTTTAAACCAAACAAAAATCACCACGTGGCGTGATCATCCAACAGTTTCTTTAACAGTCCACCTGAGATATTTCTTGAAAAGGATGACTTCTTTCGTATTCAAACCAACTGATAAACAGATCTTCACAGGTTTGAGCCCATAGGAATCTGTTTTGTTCCATTGAGGCTGCATATACTCCTCTAATATCCACCGCATGCACTAGGTACTTTACCAAACTGGCGTTCAGCTGTGGCAGCATGGTTCAAGCTTTGATTGGGCATTCCACAAATTGTTGCACTTGCCCTGGCATTGCATCGGTTATCTTTGTGCATTCTTCGGCCCATAGTGAGTCTTGTTCGATATGCGTCTCGAACATGTTGCTCAAGTTGATAAACTCATCGGGGGTGTCGAACTCGGGAAGCCCAGAATCCTTCATTGCTCCGACGATTCAGCTTCGGTGTTTCTTTCGAGTTCTTCGGCGAGTCCACGGGATGAGCTCTGTTCGGTAGTCGGGAGGATTTTTTCTGCAATCAAGGTAGAAGTAGTTTAGATATTAAGCAACCTCTGATAAGACATAAACAAACCGAAAAGAATGATGCGTACCTGTGTAGCTCGCTAGTCTCAGTCATTTTAATAATTACATGATCCCAGTCGTTCCTTCGAATGACCTGTGATGACCTAGCCGAAGTCGTTGCTCCTCTTTGGTTTAAATGAATTATGTCAGCGTACCATAGGGTGGCAAAGCAAGTATGGCAGACATGAGTGTCTAAATTGTCATAGTAATCACTTCACCTTTGGGGACGAAAGGAGACGTCGGAGACGAGCGTGCGTGTGTATGCTCCCAAAAGGTCAGATGTCGTAAAAAGAAAGTTGTTAAATTCCTCCAGAATCTGTATCATCAAACGTGTCAAACATCATTCGTCAGTAATGGAGGTTCGACAGTTTAAAAAGATCGGAAGGATCGTATCGCACGTTCCCTGCAACTCTGATCGGCGGCATTTACATGTTATGGATTGCATCCGTCGAGAAGTTGTGGCATGTTGAGTCTTCAAAACATCATGTCACGAGGCGTGAGTGTCTTATTGGCATGCTCTATTTTTCTCCCTCGTTTCTCTATAAATTCCAGGAGTTCTGTGGGGAATTCTATGCATATGTGTAGCTTATATTCTCTGGAATTCTAGTCTGGTGATTTTATCTTGGCAGAGTCCTGCGTAGTAGTCCTATATCACCTGCAGACGCCCGAGTCCCTACGTTTTTGCATTATGGGATCCCCTTCAAACATGGGACGGGGTCTGCGAGGCAATCAGAGTGCTAGGTCCAAGCCCCAGCGTGCCTAGGACTCTTTCTTATTAGCTCCCTCTGTCCTTGAAACTCCAACAGGAGGTACAGGCTCTTGCTTGGAGATGGTGTCGGTGTTCCCATCATAGATTGGGGTGGAAAAAGGTATGTATGAGAGAGGTATGTTGGGAAACGTGCCTTCTTAGGAGCGGAAAACACGGAGAAGAGGAATGCCTAGGAAAGATATGGGAAAATGAGAGGAGGACTACCTCTCGGCCGAGTTGGGTGTACGTCCAGCCCCTGAGGAGTCTACGATCCTTACCAATTGGTCGGAGCTGGTTGGGACTACCAGTAGAGGAAGCGGGAGACGGAAGGAAAGGGGAAAAGCACTGGGGATTCCCGTCAAGGTTCCTGCTCAGCAGTTAGAGCAAGCCCAACTTGAAATAGTTGAACTCTACCAAGAGAATAGAGAGTTACGGAGCCAATTGGCGGCAAAGAACCGAGAGGTATCGGTGTCACAGGGTCACGAAGGTAGCATAGTTTGGCTCCAGAGATGGCTTCGAGAAGCGCAATATACAATTGTGCAATTACGCGAGGCGCAGAGGATGATAGCGAAGGAGGAGCAGAAGACATTACAAAGTGCGAAGGATAGTTTGAGAGAGGACCAATGTACAGGATAAACATAGTGGGCGGGTTTTTGCCTTGCGTCCTCGGAAGTGTCATTTGACAGTTTTTTCCCTCTTTTGTAAGGATTTTGTATTCTTACTATGACAGGGCCGGTTAGTCGGGTCGTCGAGGTTGTCTACTTGTATGTAAACCAAGCCTGGCAAGATTTTTTATTGTATGAAGAAATTGAAAGTGTTTTGAATGTATCATGCTTCTTTCGGATGTGAATTAAACGTGTCTTCTTCCTTAAATTTCTTCGCGCTCATCATGGGATTTCATGATTTTTATCATTGCATTTGTGAATTCGTTGATGTATTCCATGTTAAAATTTCCGATATCGGTTGATGTTAACGTGGCGTTATTAACCGGGGGTCATTAAAATATCTAAACATAAAGAGAGCACCCGACTAGCAGGTAGGAAATGCACTTGGGAACCTCATATGTATTGAAATCACATAACGGGTTAGGTACAATGGCTGACGATGCTTGGATGGCATCAGGAAAAGTAAAATTAATGCACGGTTTTCTTTGTGGGTTAACACGCTATAAATTTTTCGATGCTGAAATTGTATCGGGGTCGGCAATGTCACTTTCCATTTGTGCAGCGCTTACTGTTATACCTTTTCACCGAAGCCGAATGGATTAGTCTTCAGCAAGATCCTTCCTGAGGCTCATTCATAGAAAAGAAATGATTTCATCGGTCGACACCGGTGAAGGTCAGCACTCGACTATTTTGACTTCTCAAACGACTTTCGCCACCTTTAACTTTTACCGATGCCGAACTTCTTAAGCGAGTCGGGGAAAATTCTGGGTCGTCGATTCCTTGAGTGGTTGTTAAGTCCCTTTTAGAGTTAAGATGATTCTTTGTTGTATGTTCAAGTAAACTTCAATCAATTCAAACATGAAACATAAAGGATAAGTGAAAGTAACAGTTTCATAACTGAAGTGAAAACAGACAATGCAAAAGATCGAGTGGTACCCAAAAGAAAATGGTCATGGATTTTTTTAGGGTGTGTTGAGTGCTCAACACCGGGGTATTACATTGCCATATGGAAATACCCAAAAACAACTAAGAAGACACTAGGTGTATTGAGATCATTCATAGGAGGTTTTGAATAGGACAATGTGGTGTTACCAAAGGTGTGTCAAAAGGGAAAGTACCCTATCTTGATTTGGTATGATCAAATGACATGCACATCTCTTAGGGATGTCAGGCCTACTATTAGAACGGAGTCCACCAGTTGTCGATATAGTGTGATTAGGAAACATGCATATCCCCTAGAGATGCCATAACCATTATTAGGTTGGAGTCCACATGTTTTACATGTGTCTCCATTGTTCCCCCTACAAAACACAAGGTAAGAGAAAAATGAAAATATAAAAGTCTCATGTTAAATGATAATATAAAGTTTTCCATTTTCCTTTTTATTTCCTTTTTTCCCCCTTTTACTCAAATTTTTTATATTATCAATTAAAGTTCTAGGGTGCTTGAGAGTGTTCCAACCTCATTAAACTTTGCAATATGCATAGAGTAGAATTTCATATCCCACTTGGAATTTGGTAGACTCGACAATTTTTAGGATTCCAACTTTTTCAAGATTGGATTATGTAATGCCCTATTCTTCATGACCTTAGCTCGAAATGTATTGGCATCGAGACTTGAAATGAAGGTATTCTTGTTAATGAGACACACTTTCCTAGAATAGGGTATGTTGAGGAAGAAGCCATTATTTAGGCATGTTGAAAAATATGTTTTAGAACCGACCGTTTTATCAACAAAACAAAAATATATATATGAAGGGTGTTGTCCCAAGAAACAACACAATCAAATGCTCTAATTACCTCTAATAACTCCAACCTTCTAGTCTTCGAGCTCCCTTGTAATATCAAATGCTTATGCTCTAGATCCAATGATAAAAGAGGTTGAAGCTCCAATGATAGAAGAGGTTCAAGATTCAGGGCTCACATGTTTCCAAATCTGTGGAAAATAAGAGGTTTGTACAATGGGTTTGCACAATGGTTTTGCAAAGAAGAAAGTGGGTGGATGGAGTATTAGTGTAGGGAATTTAGAGACAATGAAAGTGGAAGGATATGTTTTGGGATCAATAAAACTTGAATCAATAGTGGAGCCTCATATGTCCCAGCCTCCAAAATCTATCAGAGTCTTGGATGCTTTTAATCTATCTCTAGTTTAAGAAGAGGTTCACGGATCACAAGTTTAAGAAGCCATTGGAAACAAGAGATTTTTATGGCAATGGTAACAAGAATGTGCATATACTTAACAATAAAACATTTGAGAATTAGAGTTTGAGGGTGCTTTTGCCAAGGGGAAATGGTAAATAAAACTCAGAGCACAATTATTATTTAGGGTCCTTATTAACTAAAATACCCACTAAAAACAATGTAATTGTGATTGTTGGAACAATGCCTTACATACTAAAAACAATGTAATTGTGATTGTTGGAACAATGCCTTACATACTAAGCAACTTATGAGAACAAAATATAAACAAAGACAATATAATCTTACATCGTATTCATGATAAGTTAGTGACCTTGTAATTTTTGCACCGATAATAGTGAGGTGCATCTCCCAATATGATAGAGACATTGTCACTCATAATGTCCGCTTAAAAAAATTCTAAACTTATACCAAATAACAATAATAATCATAATAATATATGTTAGCCAAACACACACACACACGAGAAATAGAAATATAGTGAAATTTCAACTATATAAATCCATCTTAAATAAAATGATCAAAACAATTTATACCTTAAAATATTTGATCCCTCTCAATGCTTGACAGATTTAAAGTTCAGATCAATTTATGATCGTCCTATCTCAATCAAGGAAATGTATAGAGAGATCATTAATGGAGGAGGTAGGATAAGGATTACTCAAAATCACTTTTTTTCAACTAATTGTATAGAGTAAAAATCATAAAATTTAAATTTGTATAATGATGCCAAGGAAAACATTGCAAAGTTATCCTTATCAACATAGCAAAACCCGGCAACCAATATCGTTGTCTCCTTTGATGTCTACCTGTCCCCTGCCTCCTTTGTTATCTGTTGGATTGACTTCCTAAATACCACTCTGACAACACTCTAACTGTCGTTAGTTGTCATGAACACTTGTCCATGCCTCCTTGCCTCCTTTGGTGCTTGAATGACCTTAATTGACCCTCACCATTGTGTTCAAAAATCAAGGAATTTATTATTGATATTGTTATACATCTCCCCAGGGATGGAATTTGATTGGGCAATTGCCCGTCATCGTACACTAGTCCGGCTTACTCTGCCAATTAGCCCGGCTGTTAAGTTTTTTAATAACCACAAGATTCTCCTTAGGAACCTATAGAACTAAGTCATTGAAATTACATGAAACTGGCCAAATTTGATCGATTTTGAAATTCCAACCCCGCAGATCTCCCACGCAAACATTCGACGAGTCGCTGGAGTGCATCAACCGACTCCCTTCCATATATTTAAGACATGATCCTATCGATATGTTGCATATCAATTCGTCTACATAATTGGGTACCCTTGTCAATGCATAGTTGTCAATTTTGATTATTTTTTCCAACCAATATGTCTTTTGAAGTATTTATGTTCTTATTTTCAATGCAATTTTTGAATTGGCATCATACTGGGATAGAACAGTGAAAATTCTTGTAGAATTTTTTTATCAAAAAGATATGATATATTTCTCTTTTCCTAGCATATGATATATGTTCTGATTCATCAAAGAAATATTTCTCAATTGATGATTCCTTAGCATATTAGCTAAGAACTAGGATTCATCGGTACTGCATATGCTCACCAAGCTTCTCCTCCAATCCCTACATTTTTCAGGTTAAACACATACATTTTTATTCTCCCTGGTAATTATCTAGCCCTTTCCAATGGTTGGATCTCTTATTTTTTTGAAAATTTGTGGCTTTAAGGGTTTTGTTGTTCAGATTTGTAATTTTTCTACGACCTTTTGTTATTGTTTGAATCTCATGTATCTCTAATAAGACCTACCCTAAATGGATTATTATGTTGATGTAAATCTTAGTAATGGTCCTTCAAATCAGTTCCCTAGCAAAGAATTTGCACGAAGATAACAATATGTTGGAATTGCCCCTTATTTAATCCATCTCCAGTTCTATTTCTCACAGGAAAACAAATGGGATTGGATTACAAGAAACCTAATGGATCATAAATTTTGAGACGGTACTTTTGTTGTCATGGAAATTTTCTAACACCTTCTTACAAGGACAACCTAATGTATCTTTATAAAACCTACCCGATTGTTGATGTGTATAATCATTTTGAAATTTAGAGATTTCTATTATTATTTGAATCGTGTATCTTTAATAAGACCTACCTTGAATAGATTATTGTGTTGATGTGTATAAACATTTGGAAATTTAAAAATTTCTCATATAATTAATTACTTACATTGAGTGCAAGTGACAATATTCTCCCCTAGTGACCAAGATTATAGGAGAATTGACCATATGTTCGGCATTAGAACAATAATCATATGTTCAACGCTGGAACAATAGCATTGTTCGTAGAATGCCATTAACCCATAGCAATCAGGCATATCTTGAAAGTACATGGGACGACCCAAGAATAGGAACACAAACTTCCATTGAGCAAACACTTATTTGAACCTATAATTTATTATTGATTCATTATTTATCCTATGCTAAAGACTCACTGGCATGAATAACCAAAAGAAAGGATTTCCAAGGCTCTGGGTCATATGGTTTTGTGATGAATTCTTGGTAAAATGGTAATCATGGACCAAATTGTTCATTGCATTCAAGAATGGGCTAACCGATACTAGAAACTTATTTAATGATGTACTCGACCAATTGTTTAGCTAAATACGCATAAACACATGTTGTTCATGTAAAAAAAATTATTTGAGAGTGACATCGAATAGTGAGATTGGATGATTATATTTTAGGTCGATCGAACGCCTACAATTAAACATACCTTAATCTTTCTCAAAGTAAAACTCCAGACAAAAATGATAAACACCTAGAAAATAAACTTTAATAGAGATGAAAGAGCCAAGTTGAAACCATATTAAATGAAAAATTTTAAATGATCATAGTAAAAAAAGTAAAATGGCTATAAATGTTCATAAATATTTAAAAAATATACATATACACCATTTCTCCTCTTTATTAATCTTCATTGATTTTAAAGTTTTTATGATACCTATATTTTGGTGGTGCTTTAAAACATCCTTAATATTATTAGATTTGTGACAAAGATATTAGCATTCTATCTGGCTACATTTCTACAAGAACGGATCAATAATTTTTAATAACCAAATTTAGAGAAAGTTTCGCTCTTTTAAGGCAAACTAATTAATGTTGCTATCACTAGCTATTACTGAATATTCGTTCTTTGAAATAAACTTGTGATGGTGGTGTGCATCTATTCCCTCTTAGTGCTAGTGTGAGTTTTTGGCATAGGTTTTAACGAATCAAACTCTTTTAAATTTTAATATTTTTAAATTTTTAATTGAAATGGGATGAATTTTATTTAAAAATTTTTAATATTGGATTTGAGTGTAAATTTATATTAAGTTTGGATTTCAAATACGAAGTATATTTCCTTTATATAATAGTTGTGCCATTAAATTTTATTTTAGATAATTGCAATATATAAGAGTTTTATGGAGTCTCAGTTCATCCTTTAATCATGCTCAAAGAGCATGGAAAACCCAAAAGGGGGTCATTGTAATATGTCTTGTCGACGCGGCAACATCTCCCTGACCGCAGCCTTCCCAACCATCTCCCTCGAAGTTTCAAAATTAACCGACACCCCCTCCTCCCTTCATGCTCAGAACTTGCCTCCTCCGCCTCCCCATGAAAATATGTACGGAATACGCAGAAGTTGTCTGACCGGGAAGAAGAAATTCCTCCTCTCACAAGAACAGTCTCCCACGGAGCCTAGATTCATCACCGTAATTCCTGCCAACCTATGGAGCAAGGAAGTTTCTTGGTGGAGGAATAAATTCCCCCCAGTTGGTTGGCATATTGGATTGCCAAGAACTCTAGCCCTGGGCTGGACAAGGAGGACACTCCACTGGCGGATTTTTGTTTGGATACAACTCCTCCCATGGAAGTAGATGGGAAATTTGAGCACCATATGCCCAATCCCCATCGCTTTTCGGACAACCACTTGCAACTAATATTTGATATGCAAAGAAGCCTGAAGGATCAAACTCAGAATCAACGCAATCTCAGTCGGCGCATGGACCTCATGTTCGATGCCTTGTCAAATGTTCCAGAGAAAACTCACCGGGACTCAGGGAAAAGTTCGACTTTTTTACCCAATGCATAAACGCATGGATGCCCTAAGTTTGCTAAATTTCTAGCTTCTCTCTCAACTTACATTTCAAGATTCGTCTTTTTTCTGTTTTGTTAAGTTTTATGATCTATATCTAAATCCATGGTGGCCATGTTCTCTAGTGCATGACACCAGACACATCTTTTGTAAGAAATATGACAAATGGCAAGTTGAACTCTAGAAAAAAACGTTATGATTTTCAAATAAGTCAAGTAGCCACATGTTTTGGTTTCCCTGTTGTGGCAGAATAGGTGGCAAACAAATATCAATGTACTTTTTTGAAGTTTTCCAGGTAATAGTATTTGGTCCCCTTTATTTACAAAAAAAAAACATTAGAGAGACAAACGCTTTATGATAGCCTCATAGTTAGTAAAGAGGCCAGCCCACCAACAAACCCATATTTTCTATCCTCTTACAAAAATTGCAAAAGCTATATTAATATGACACATTCAAAGTAATGCCTTAATTATAATGAAAATGTGACACGTTCCTAGCTTGCAGCCGTTTAGCAAGAATGTTATTCATTTGGAAAGATAGTTGGTTGATGGTAATAGCTCCCACTGAGCAGAAATCCTCAATTAAAAATTGTCTCCCGAACTAGGAGCAAGTTTCGTTATGCAGGATGCAACCTTACAACTACTAAGGAGGATGCATGGTAGAGTAAACTTAGGTCACTTAAGGGATTCACTCATTTCTATTTTGTACTATATTTCTATTCTCGGACAATTGAATTTACCTATACTATTCATTGGCTTAGAGATAAGCAATGGAACCTAGACCTCAACAATCGTATCATTGTTTATACATCCATACTAGAAGAGTAACCTGAAGACTAGAAAGAAAAGTATGACAAAATGGTACAAGGTTTGTGCATTAACTTTTTTGAACGGATTAATGACTACTTATGATACTATGTATGCTTATGGTTCTAAATTTGTTTCAGTATTGGCTTTTACCTCCGACTATGTTTTTAGATATGGAAATAGGTCAAGTGGAGGATCAAAATATTAAGTTATTGCTAGTTTTCTAACTACCTTTGTGTATGTTGTAGCAGCCTTTGCTTCTCTTACTAAAAGTCGAGGTACAAGTGGGCTAGGCCCAACACTTTAGGTGTGCAAATGGAGAGTGTTGCAACAAATGAGAATATTAAGAAACAATAAAAGCATAATGCGAGGATGGTTTCCAAATCTGGGCTTGGGATAGTAAGCCTCTCTTATCTCCTTATCCCATTAGAGTAGGCATTAAATCTATAATCTATGTCACTTTTTTTTAATACATCAAGGCATAAATGTCTAGTGCTCGCAGAGGAAAGGTGTTTTATATTTATGAGGGGTGTTTTATACTAATCGAGGTTTTATCAATGTAGTCATGTGTTGGCCTTCTTGTATTGTGATGTCATTTTGTAGATATGTTTTAGAAGATATTCATGAAGGATAAGCAATGGTTATCCCTCGAAGTATTTTGTCCACAGGGGTATAACCCCCTTTACACTTATATGCAAGTAATTGAACCTACCTACCTATAGACATTTTTAGATGAAGGAAACTCCCGACGAAGAATATCACTTTTCACCTAAAAGCCAACATTGCAGGAAAGACCTTTTTATCCCCAAAAAGAAAAGTGCCTTTTTATCCCCCAAAAAGCAAAGTGGAGCACGAAGGGATTCGAACCAAGTTCCATTACACTTCTAATAGGCCATAGCTAAAAGCATAAAAAATTAACATATGGAATCGGTGAGCATCATTTGGGAACGATATGGAGAGAAACAGGTAAACAACTATATGGAGAGAAACAATTAAACAACTATGGAGAGAAACACGGTGAGCGTCATTTGGCAACAATATGGAGAGAAACATGTAAACAACGATATGGAGAGAAACAGTTGGACATCTCTATCTTACAAGTATATGTTCCTCCACCTGCAAACACATTCATCACATTCAATAGGAGGAAGCATGGCTTTATGAAAATCTTCAAAGCTAAAATAGGAATTTTTACAAATTTTACTTTTGCTTTACCTCAATATAAATGTCTAATCTATAATTTGGACGACACTAGCTTCCACTTTGAACTGAAGACTGCTATCGAAGAAGATGATAGCGAAGCCATATCACTATAAATCTCTAGAAGTTGAGCATGCCTAATTCTAAAGGCTCAAAAAATGAAGTTGAGCGTCCCTGAGTCTGAAGTCTCAAAAAATGAAGCAACCTCTGGAAAGATAAAATTAAAGGCATAAATTAGTTTCAAATAGAGGATACTCGACTTAATGTGGTGCAGGGAATTATGAACATCTGCCACCACTACAGGAAACTAATGCCACAATTTTAGAAGTTGTGGCATTGATAGCAAAAATTGTGCAGGAAATATGTCAGTGTTAACTCAACAAACTATATGTGTACAGTCATGAGTTTATTTAATTGTGTATTATTTAAATCATTTGTTTTTTCTGACAAATACATGAAAAAAATAAAACACACCAAGGGCTATTAAGTCCCATCACAACTTCTAGGCCAATTAATAATTCAAATCATGAAATTTGAAAATTTGAAAAAGTTTTTTGATTTTTTTTATTTTTTTTTTTTTTGAAAAGTCACTTAATAACTAATTTTTCAAAACTTTTAACAAAAGTTAATAGTTTGACAAAATTAATAGAAAGGCAAGCTATGTTGACTCGAACCGATTACTATAGTCCCTGTGGGGCGGGGACTTATAATGTTGTGGAGTGATGGAAAAGTGTTTGATTAATTTTTTTCCACATTTATACACATTATAACATATATTTGATATATATTATAATATATTAATAGGATGGAAAAAATAAAAAAAGACATTTGCTTTGATTGAATTGTGATCTTAATATATAATATTTTTTATTTCATTAGTTTAAATTCATTTATGTGTTAGTTTTAGGATAAAAATGTCAACTACGTTTTTTTATGAAACTTTTAAACCATTGTATTGTTTAAACTTTGTCAATCTTTGAAATTTTACGAGATCAATTTTTTTCTCTCTAAGAATGGTTGGTCCTCCACATGTGTCGTTTCAATGTAAGAAACTTCTTGATTTGTTCCAAAGTGTACTTGGTCTTTGAAGTGTACTTGGTCTTTGAGATATTTTCAATTAAATTAAATTTGATAAACTTGCATGGTTCATTGTTTGTTTGCTCATTGATTTTATAACTTCTTAATTCATGGATGCAAATATTATTATCAATTTTTTTATTCACAGATGAAAACAAAATATGTTACTTTTAAATTCCATCATTATCGATTTCTTCATTATAATCTTTACAATAAAATCATAGCTTAGAGATAATACATGTAATTATAGAATTTAATCTAAAATAAATATCAAGTTCTTAAGTCTACAAGGATTTACACTCTTTCTTTTCAAAACGTACAATTTTTTCACCAACTTAAGAGTTGTTGTGAGTGGTCATCATCAAAATAATGAATTAACTTCAAATATCATCATTTTACTTGCCATATTTGTATGATTCTCATTGACAACATTAGTATGAAAATTTCCCTCAATTACTTCAGCATTCTCATTTGCCTACTTAGCGGGTATGCTAGTTTTAAATAATCAAAGTTATACAACATAGTTCTCTATACTTTTGATGGTTATGATGGCTTCTTATTCCATAACACGTTTCTTTTTGAAATTGGGTTTGTGAACATTGTTCAAGATTCGTCATCTACTAAACCAATAAATGATCACCATATTTTCTTCATATCTTTTCCACTTATTCTTGCACGACAAACATCTCTCTACCTCCTCGCTAAACCAAAAGCATCATATGATTTACATGTTTATTGACTCAAAATATTAGTGATGGATTTGTGTAGGTCATTTCTCTTGTTGGATTTGTTATCGCACAAGTTGTAGGTTGGGAAAAGCCCGACCCAACCACCAAGTGGCTACAACTTAAGGACATTATACCCAATGTCACCTAGATATAGGTCCCACGCTTCAAGAGTGACTAGGTGACTATGTGACCCTAGGGGGAATGGAAAGGGAAAATAGAAATGGAAAGAGTGAAGCCCCTAAAGGTCAATATTCTAGATGGAAATGGAAGGTTGATAATGAGTCTTAGGTTGTCTTGAAGTTTCCAAAGTCTTGGATGAATTGTCGAGAAGTTGGTACCTGCCCGAGACACAAGAAAAACCACTATGCAATATAATATGTTAGTTGGATTAGCAAGCTAGGCTTGTTGTCCCTGATTTGCAGAAATGAATGACAGTATATATCAACAGTAAACCAAGTACTAAAGCTGCTAGAAATATTTCTCAAAGTCAAATGAAATACTTGAAACAAAGTAGATAAACACTAGAGAATTTCATGATCTATAGCATGAGACTTCAACAATGAATTATCGTTGTCATAAAATATGTATGCAGAAGTCTTTTGCAGCCTTATGGCTGTAGCAAACTTGTTTTGACAGCAGTGAATTCAGCCACTAAAACTTGCAAAGAAACCACTCAAAATTTGTATTAAAGCAAGTAGAATAAATTGGCAAATTCTTAGCAACTTTTGACAATGAAAACACAAGTTATAAGTGACTTTAGGTTAGGGTTTCTACAGTGAAATTACCAGCCTTATGGCTGTATCAAACCAAGACTTATTGCAGAAAACTTATCCAATTAAATCAGCCCCTAGTTAACTCAATAAGTGTGCCTAGGTTAGTAGAAGGTTAGGGCATATTTTTAGGCCTAGTCTAGGGTTAGTTTAGGAGCTATTTAGGGTTAGTAGGCTAGGGTTAGAGAATCCCTAATGGTTGTAGGTTACTTTTACTATGGAAGCAAGAAATTTTAGTTGAAAGGGGATGCCTCAATGAGACAAGGTAGCTCAAGGCCATGGGAACAAAACTCAAGTGAGAAATGACCAAAAATTGAAACCTTCACGTTTCCCAATGCAGTATTTTATATCTCCAATGCAATATTAGTGCCTTTAGTTATGGCTTAATGGGGTCTTAAAGAAATATCTAGGACTACTAAACACTTGGGGGTGTAAATCCTCTTACTTCCCAAGTTAAGTAGCATAGCTAGGATTTAAAATTGACTGGTGTAAATCCTCTTACTTCCTCAACAAAACCCTTGAAAATAAATTTATAAGCTTGGTAATTATGGTGGAAACTAGGATAGGGGTGTATATCCTTATATTCCCTATCTAGACTTAGCCAAAACAACCTTAACTTGAATTACCAATTATATTAACAAAGTAAAGAACCATTCCAATCCAAGAAAAGTCGTAACATGCCAATGTAAACCACCACAATAAGCTAGAAATGGCCTCCAAGAGATAGTGCATCATCATCATCATCACCATAACCAAAGAAACCATTCCATAGCACAAGAGACTAGAAGAAATCCAAGTGTAGCGAAAATTTCAGTCCAAGTAATTCTCACAAGAGGGAGAATTGTATCAAATGAGATCTTATGATCTCGTATTTATACAAAATGTCACTAAGATAGTTTGTCCACGTAACTTAGGGTAAAACACAAGACTAGGGATCAACAATCGTAATATTGCACCTTTGTACAAATTAATATTAAACAATTCACTTTAATTTCACTTTTTGCACAAAGAAAACCCTAATTTAGAAAGACGTCACCCCTTTAATGGACGTTTTTCCACTAGGAGAAAGTCGTTGATGATGGAGTGTAGAAAGGCTTCCCAAAGCCACATGTCAAGCATCCAAGTCACTTCCTTAATGGTCAAAGCCTCAAACTCCTCAAAATTTACTTGTGTCAATTCATATCAACCTCACAACCAAATCCTAGCCCCATAGATGATGCCATGTTCCTAAAGATGACATTTTGCCTCTCCTAGGAAAAACATTTGGCAAGTAGGGGCTAGGTTATGTCGTGCAAGTCATCTTCTAGGCCTCCAAATTTTCATCGCTCTCATCAGGCATGTGGGCCCTTGGCATCCTCCTGTGGAATTCAAGCCCCATGAAAGCCCAATCTAGGCTTGTTCCTCCAAAACTGTCCACCAACTAGGTCCTGCAAAGACAAATAAGCACGCCCTCCAAGGATATCAAGTCAAAATATCATGATAAGTAAATCAAGTCAATAAATGATCCACATAAGCATGTCCATCAAATATTACCAATCAAACAATTAAGTGCTCAAAGACATTATGCGACTTGTCAAGCTTGAATATGGGAGGGTTGACTATGTGTATTATTGGGTAGATCTTGCCCTAGGTCAAGGAAAGTTTCCAAGAGATCCCTCTCTAATCCATGTAAAGTGGGTGAATTGGTTAGGATCAAGACTCAATGGGCATGGGGTTCATGACATACAAGGGGTTGAAGTGTCTCATTCATGGGTGCCTTTGTAGAGGGTGTGTGGCACCTTCGTTTGCAATGCAATTATTCCAAGCCCATTGTTTTTCCATTCTTTGTTTCTTTCAAATATTACAGACAATTTGATGGCCACTATCCTGGTGTGGTGTCCAGATAATGACATTATCACCCACAGACACCTAGTGGAAATGAGACGGTTGGCTCGTGATGAGACCCCTTTTCTCTCATCCATGCAACTGAGAGTCATTACCCCGGCTTGCTAACCAGATGATTGTAATGTCATACCACTAGATATCCATGAACACGATAGGTTGCCTCGTGATGAGACCTCTTATCCTCCAACTCAACCTTTAAGCATTCTTAATCATTATTCTTGTGGGTCCCCATTTTCTTACAGATAATTGTTTCATTACTTTCTAGGGGATCCCTAGGTGAAGAATATGGAAGGGTTATACATAGGCTTTCATCTTTTTCCCAACAACAATCCCTCTTGGCCTTCAGCCCCTTCTTCCCATAGAATGAGGGACAACCCCTTGTTGGGTCAATACACCTTAAAAATACCAAGAAATAAGGAAATTGGGAGAAATAATGATGGAAAGTGGTAAGTATGGTTGGAAACGGTACGATGGATCTTCAAGGGAGTTCCCAATAGCAAGCCCATCCCCAAGGAAAACCACTTACTAGGGCACAATGTCAACCACCAAGGTGAAGCAAGGCAAAAGGCATAATTTCCAAACATATATCATGAAATATAAAGTAGTCTAAGATACAACATACTCAAATACCTTAATTATTGAAATGACACTCACCATGATACTTGACTTGTACCTCATGAGACAAGGCCCATTTCCTCTTGGAAGCCAACTGGTGCGGTGGATGCCATCTAAAAACATACGGCCTTTGTGGTGGTCAAAAGGGTCTCCATCTATGCAAAATGATACTTCTAGTCATGTAGTCTCTCGACACTCCATATATGCAACTTGAGGGCCTCGAGACATAATCTCCTTAGTTATCCACAAAATGGGGATAACATTTGGCTCCTACTTGGGGACATGTGCTCGTTGTAGAGTGCATGAGAACCGCAACATCTCATGGTAGACCTGTGCCTACCAAAACTCAAACAAATGGATCAGAGCATCTACGGTGGTGTTATCACCCTTTTATCCATATATATAAAATCTAAAAGAAAAGCTAATCTAGAAAAGAAAAGTTATGACATTTTTTCAAAAATTTCTAAATTAATCATGAAATCAATATGCAAGTGGAGACAAATGAAATATGAGATGCATCTAAACTAATATGAGCAATCAAGATGCAAATACAGGGGAAAGAAAGATGACTTGCCTACTTACCTGGGGCATGGGCCCTGAAGAAGTCATGTGACCTAATCATAAGGTTGGAGAAGCGATCCATCCACTGGTAATGGCATATTTCTCCCATCTAATGTTGTTAGATAGTGATTTTTTTTATCATAATTCTTCTTGATGATGTAAGGCCCAAGCCATGAGTTGTTATCGCATTGGTCATATTTGGGCTTGCCCTATTTCTTGTCCCACATGAGCGCAAGATTTCCTTCATTAAAATTGATGCAAGGTGTATTCTCAACACATGGATGTGAAGGAGGCTATGCATTGACCGTCTCTTTGATGATTTATCCATGTTTGCATCTTCTTTCTTCAAAATCTGGATAGAATCTGGCTCCTTCTCATGGTATTTTTCAAGTTTCTCATTGTATTCATCTGTCCATGGGAGAAATATCTCTATGGATTCTTCCTACATGAAGGGTAGCTCAAATGGATCATACTCAATAATATTTGGGGGCACATCATAATCATGTTCACTGACACAATTAGGGCCACTTGGATCCATCACATGTTTATCATTCTTTTCCCTGTTGTGTAATATTTCATATGGGCCATCGCCCAGGGGAATGTATGCATGTGTAAATCTCATGCTAAGAAAACTCCCAAGGGCAGAGGACCAAGTCCTTGAAAATAGCATCCCCCAAGCATCTGAAACATCGATCATTAATATGTCCATGAAGAGGCTAATATGTGGAAAATCAATCAGAAAAACCTCAACGTCCTCACACACCCCAAAGACCTTGACCCTCCTTGAATCAATACCACATACATTTCCATAGGGTCAGGTTGTATTTAGACCAAGTTTTTCTATCACCTTCAAAGACATGACATTTGTTGAGGCACCAGAGTCAAGCATACAGTTATTCAAACATAGGCACTTCATGCCTAACAATAGGTAGAAGGGAGTATTCATGTCCCTTGGCTAATCGAGATACATAGTGTTCAAGATGATTGTAGGATCTTCCTTCTCGGTTCAAACCTGTAATACTTTGAAATTTTCCCTTTTCACAGAAGGGATCTTACACATCTTTGTTACTGGGACCATCATATTCAGTTTTTCGAACATACTTGCAACGTCTATATTTAACTGAATATCATTTGTAGGAGTTGGCTTAGGAAGTAACTCACATACCGGAGATGGATGTGGTGGAGCCACCTTCTCTGTTTATGGAAGAGGAGTGTCAATATGAGATGGAGGGGATGAATCTTTATTCCTTCTTCTGTAATTCAGATATTCCCTCCTCCTTAATTCCTTCTTCTGATCATCTGTCAATTGATTCAATGCCCGGAGTCTCCCCTCTCTTTCTCCTCATCTTTTGGCTTCATTGATTTGTTCTTGAGTGACTTGCTCCTCTTGGAAAACACAGATCATATCCATGAAGTTCATATAATCGGGAGAGTCTTCATCTCGTCGAGGGCATTCATCTTCTCTATGAGGCTCTTGGCATGGAAGGCACCAAGCTTCTATGTTAATTGTCCCAACTGGTTTCAAAGTATCTCGGGCCTTTGCCTCTTTTTGAGGCCTTGGTGTCCAACATGTGGCTTATCTTTGATGTCTGGTAAATTGAGGTCTGGGAGAAAATTGATTCCTCTCCTCAGTGGTCACTATATTGTTTCCTGGGAACTTTGGAAACCACTTGTTATACTCTTTTGGAATTGTGTTAGGGTAACCTTGGATATTGGACATGTTAAGTGGTTTGTAGAGGTCCTTTTCCCAAGGGTTATCAATTGGAGCAAGAGGAAGGGTATTGTGGAAGAGGGTTTTGAAAACAGGAGACTTTAGAGGAGGCATTCTTTGGTAAACCTTAGAAGGCTTAAACCTCCGAGGGGGAAAATGTTTGGAAAGGGAACATCCCTTAGGTGGACTTGCCAGAAAGTTTAAGGGAAAATGATTTGGGATAGCTTACCAAAGTGTCGTTAGGGTTTCAAAATCCTCCCCGGCAACAACACCAAAATTTTATCACACAAGTTGTAGGTTGGGAAATTATTGACCCAACCACCAAATGGTGACAAATTAAGGACATTATACCCAATGCCACCTCGATATAGGTCTTGCGCTTCAAGGGGGACTAGGTCACTCTAGGGAGGGGATCTCGGTGACCCTAGGGGGAATGGAAGAGGAGAAAGGAAATGGAAAGAGTGAATCCCCTAAAGTTCAATATTCTATATGGAAATGGAAGGTTGATAATGAGTCTTAGGTTGTCTTGAGGTTTCCAAATCCTTGGATGAATTGCCGAGAAGTTGGTTTTTGCTCGAGACACAAGAAAAACCACGATGCAGTATAATATGTTAGTTGGATCAGCAAGCTAGGATTTTTGTCCCTAATTTCCAGCAATAAATGATAGTATATATCAGTAGTAAAACAAGTACTAAAGTTTCTAGAAATATTGCTCAATTTCAAATGAAATACTTGAAACAAGGTAGATAAACACTAGAGAATTTCATGATCTATAGAATTAGACTTCAGCAATGAATTATGGTTGTCATAAAAGATGTATGCAGAAGTATTTTTCATCCATGTGGCTGTAGAAAACTTGTTGTGAAAGTAGTGAATTCAGCCACTAAAACTTGCAAAGAAACCACTCAAAAATTGTATTAAAGCAAGTAGAATAAATTGGCAAATTCTCAGCAACTTTTAACGGTGAAAACACAAGTTATGACTGACTTTAGGTTAGGGTTCCTGCAGTGAAATTACCATCCTTGTGGCTGTAGCAAACCAAGACTTATTGCAGAAAACTTATCCAATCAAATCAGCCCCTAGTTAGCTCAATAAGTGCGCCTAGGTTAGTAGAAGGTTAAGGCAGATTTTCAGCCCTAGTCTAGGGTTAGTTTAAGAGTTATTTAGGATTAGTAGGATAGGGTTAGAGGAACCCTAATCTCTATAGGTTACTTTTACTACAGCGGCAATAAATTTTGGTTGAAAGGGGATGCCTCAATGAGGCAAGGTAGCTCAAGGCTAGGGGAACAAAACTCAAGTGAGAAAAGACGAAAACTTGAAACTTTCATGTTTCCCATTGCAGCAATTTATATCTCCAATACAATATTAGTTCCTTTAGTTATGGGTTAATGGGGTCTTAAAAAAAGATCTAGGACTACTAAACCCTTGAGGGTGTAAATCATCTTACCTCCCAAGGTAAGTATCCTAACTAGGGCTTGAAATTGAGGGGTGTAAATCTTCCTACTTCCTCAACAAAACCCTCGCAAATAACTTTATAAGCTTGATAATTAAGGTGAAAACTAGGATAGGGGTGTATATCCTTATGACCCTTGTCTAGCCTTACCCAAAACAAACTTAAGTTGAATTACCAATGATATTAACAAAGTAAAGAACCATACCAATCCAAGAAAAGCCTTAGCATGCCAATATAAACCACCACAATAAGCTAGAAATTACCTCCAACAGATAGTGCACCATCATCATCATCATCACCATAACCAAAGAAACCATTCCATAGCACAAGAGACAAGAAGAACTCCAAGTGTAGCAAAAATTTCACTCCAAGTACTTCTCAGAAGAGGGAGAGTTATATCAAATGAGATCTTATGATCTCTTATTTATACAAAATGTCACTAAGATATTTTGTCAACATAACTTGGGGTAAAACACAAGACTAGGGGTCAACAATCCTAATCTTGCCCCTTTTTACAAAGTAATATTAAACAATTCACTTTAATTTCACTTTTTTCACAAAGAAAACCCTAATTTAGAAAGACGTCACCCCTTTACAGGACGTTTTGGAATTTGTCGGTGATAGAGGAGTGTAGAAAGGCTTCCCAAAGCCACATGTCAAGCATCCAAGTCACTTCCTTCATGGTCAAAGCCTCAAACTCCTCAAAAATTCCTTTTTCTAATGCATATCAACCTCACCACCAAACCCTAGCCCCATAGATGATGTCATGCTCCTAAAGATAACGTTTTTCCTCTCCTAGGAAAAATGTTTGACAAGTAGGGCCTAGGTTATGTCATGCAAGTCATCTTCTAAGCCTCCAAACTTTCATCTCTCTCATCCGACATGCGGGCCCTTGGCATCCTCCTATGGGATTCAAGCCCCCATGGAATCTCAAGCTAGTCTTGTTCCTCCAAAATTGTCCACCAACTAGGTCCTGCAAAGACAAATAAGCACACCCTCCAAGGATGTCAAGTCAAAATATCATGATAAGTAAATCAAGTCAATAAATGAGCCACCTAAGCATGTGCATCAAATATACCATATCAAACAATTAAGTGCTCAAAGACATTATTGGACTTATCAAGCTTGAATATGGGAGGGTTGAAGTGGTTAGGGTCAAGACTCAATGGATATGGGTTTCATGACATACAAGGGGTTGTAGTGTCTCATTCATGGGTGCCTTTGTAGAGGGTGTGTGGCACCTTTGTTTGTGATGCAATTTTTCCAAGCCCATTGTTTTTTCATTCTTTGTTTTTTTCAAATTTTAGGGACAAGTTTAAGGCCATTGTCCTAGCGTTGTGTCTATATAATGACAATGTCACTCATAGACACCTAGTGGAAATGAGAAGGTTGGATCGTGATGTGAACCCCTTTCTCTCAGCCATGCAATTGAGATCCATTACCCTGGCTTGGTAACCAGATGATGGTAATGTCATACCACTAGATATCCATGAACATGATAGGTCAGCTCGTGATGAGACCTCCTATCATCGAACTCACCCTTTAAGAATTCTTAATCATTATTCTTGTGGGTCCCCATTTTCTTACAGATAAGTGTTTCATATCTTTCTAGGGGATCCCTGGGAGAAGTGTCTAGAAGGTTTATACATAGGATTTTATCTTTTTCCCAACAACATTCTCTTTGGGCATTTATCCCCTTCTTTCCATAGAATGAGGGACAACCCCTTCTTGGGTCAATACACCCTAATACTCCCAAGAGATAAGGAAATGGGGATAAATAGTGATGGGAAGTGGTAAGTATGGTCAGGAACGGTATGATGGATCTTCAAGGAAGTTCCCAGTAGCAAACCCATCCCCAAGGAATACCACTTACTAGGGCACAATGTCAACCACCAAGGTGAAGCAGGGGAAAAGGCATAATTTCCAATCATATATCATGAAATATAAAGCAATATAAGATACAACATACTCAAATTCCTCGATTATTGAAAAGACACTCACCATGATACCTGACTTGTACCTCATGGATCAAGGCCCATTGCCTCTCAGAAGCTAGTTGGTGCAGTCGATGCCATCTGAAAATATATTATCTTTGTTTTGGTGAGAAGGGTCTCCATATATGCAAAAGGATATTTCTATTCATGTAGTCTCTCGGCACTCCATATCTGCAACATGAGGGCCTCAAGACATAATCTCCTTAGTTATCCACAAATTGGGGATAACAAGATTGATTGCAAGTGATACGCAGGGATCGTGTCGCACTGGTCATGGGGTTTGATTTTTTACTCCAAGGTTACGACACAACACTTGGTGGAATTCTTGAAAATATCAAAAACTCTCATGGTTATGATTCTGATCAGGGAAATTGTGTGGATTGATGAATATGAAGTCACATTAATTAAGGTCAATCAGTGCCCCGTTGTGGTCCATATTCTATTCAGGATTTGTATTAAAGAAGACAAAGTGGAGAGGTATGTACATACATGTGACATGAGGTATTCTTTGAATATAAACCTCAAGCTTCCCCTGTATGAATTTATTGTTGCCGATGTTGTATATTTATATGTTATGTATTGAAATCCTGAATTATTGTTCCCCTCCCAAGAAGAATATGTTGAATATGTAGAGAATATTGTACATGGAATTATGATGGAACATAATGATTCAATAAAGATGAACAATGAAAAGCTTCATAAAAAAATGTATATTTTATTTCTTATCTTGGCCTACATTGTTAGGAAGGAGAAGATTTGTATGGTCGTGTCTAGGGATTGTAATTGTGTTGTGTATGTTGATGAGACAAAATTGTCAATTTTTATGTGCTTAGATTTGGAAAATATTGTCGAAGTTTTTACTGTGGACATTGTGGTGAGTAATATTCATGTAGTGGGATGGAATGTGTTGGGGGAAACATGGCCTTATTTCAAGCCAAATTGGGGTAATATTATACATGAGAGGGGGTATAGTTGAGTTGTCAATTTTGCGCCCACTAAGTGAATGTAAGAAGTGCATAAGTATAGTTTTCCTATTAAAGTGAAGCGTTGCTTCAACGTCCATCTTGTGCCTAATAGTGAGCATTTGAGTCATAATGAGCTTAGAGATTATGTGTAGTTTTTACAACCCAATGGGATTGTACCAACTTTGGGGTTGGAAGGTTTGGGTTTGGAGTGCAAACAAGCAGATTTGATGATGAAGTATTTTGCAAATTTGATTGATGAAGTGACACAAAAGTGTAGGTTGTTGAAGGGTTTTCTTCTCAAGGTTGTTACCACACGACCAATGAAGGCTCAATATGTCGAAGAAGAGGGAAGTGAAGATCTAGATAAAAATTAGTTGCAAACAATTATGGAAACATTGATTGTATGCATCAATCCCAACATATTATAGCATTGCATGCACTTGTTTATGGGGTGGTATGTCCCAGGTTCTCTTTGGTCCTTCTTATTTCTGGTTTTATTCTTGGTTATGTGTTAGTGGTTTCTTGATCTCTCTTTTTCTATCAATTTTTTTGATACTTTGATATGAATAATGAGGCTTTAGAATATGTTGAGTTACAATACTTCGTCAAAGGGCTTGCATGGTCCACCAATCACATAAGCATGTAGGAGGCTTTCAGTGCATATGGAAAAGTTGTGGAATCTAAGGTAAGACTATTATTTTTGTTTTAATGGTTATGTTTTCCTTGGCTATGTTCTCTTTGTAATGGTTAAGGTATATTTTTGGGGTTCTAATGGTTTTCTAGTTGGATTTAATGGATCTTGTCCTTTTCTAAGGGGTTTACTTGAGATTTGTTTTATATAGATTTTTAGTGATCGATAAATGACTTATGTTCTTCAATGATTTGTACTCAATGAGGGATGCCATTGCTTCTTGATGGAAGGAGCATTGTCGTTAACCCACCTAAATCCAAAGGAAACAATGTTGGCTCGCATAGCTACCATGGTGGTGGAGGTGGTAGTGGTTATGGTAGCAACTGTGATCACGACAATCATGGTTATGGTGGCGATAATGGTGACTATGATTCTCACTATGGTGGTGGTGGTCCTAAGGGTGGTAGACATGGGATATAATAATCATGATGATGATGATGATGATGATGATGTGTTAGGGTTTTGTTTTATCTACAAGTGGTCTAATGTTTTGGTTTTGTAATAATTCTATTGGGGGTAGAGCTTTATGTTGATAATTGTCCCTTGACATGGTGCTTTGATGTTTTGTAAAATTGTGTCATTTTTTTATTTGGATCACTATGGCTCTTGAC
>SNQJ01S0000793.1:119166-131575 GCA_010110895.2 Picea sitchensis | reverse complement strand
GTCAAGAGCCATAGTGATCCAAATAAAAAAATGACACAATTTTACAAAACATCAAAGCACCATGTCAAGGGACAATTATCAACATAAAGCTCTACCCCCAATAGAATTATTACAAAACCAAAACATTAGACCACTTGTAGATAAAACAAAACCCTAACACATCATCATCATCATCATCATCATCATGATTATTATATCCCATGTCTACCACCCTTAGGACCACCACCACCATAGTGAGAATCATAGTCACCATTATCGCCACCATAACCATGATTGTCGTGATCACAGTTGCTACCATAACCACTACCACCTCCACCACCATGGTAGCTATGCGAGCCAACATTGTTTCCTTTGGATTTAGGTGGGTTAACGACAATGCTCCTTCCATCAAGAAGCAATGGCATCCCTCATTGAGTACAAATCATTGAAGAACATAAGTCATTTATCGATCACTAAAAATCTATATAAAACAAATCTCAAGTAAACCCCTTAGAAAAGGACAAGATCCATTAAATCCAACTAGAAAACCATTAGAACCCCAAAAATATACCTTAACCATTACAAAGAGAACATAGCCAAGGAAAACATAACCATTAAAACAAAAATAATAGTCTTACCTTAGATTCCACAACTTTTCCATATGCACTGAAAGCCTCCTACATGCTTATGTGATTGGTGGACCATGCAAGCCCTTTGACGAAGTATTGTAACTCAACATATTCTAAAGCCTCATTATTCATATCAAAGTATCAAAAAAATTGATAGAAAAAGAGAGATCAAGAAACCACTAACACATAACCAAGAATAAAACCAGAAATAAGAAGGACCAAAGAGAACCTGGGACATACCACCCCATAAACAAGTGCATGCAATGCTATAATATGTTGGGATTGATGCATACAATCAATGTTTCCATAATTGTTTGCAACTAATTTTTATCTAGATCTTCACTTCCCTCTTCTTCGACATATTGAGCCTTCATTGGTCGTGTGGTAACAACCTTGAGAAGAAAACCCTTCAACAACCTACACTTTTGTGTCACTTCATCAATCAAATTTGCAAAATACTTCATCATCAAATCTGCTTGTTTGCACTCCAAACCCAAACCTTCCAACCCCAAAGTTGGTACAATCCCATTGGGTTGTAAAAACTACACATAATCTCTAAGCTCATTATGACTCAAATGCTCACTATTAGGCACAAGATGGACGTTGAAGCAACGCTTCACTTTAATAGGAAAACTATACTTATGCACTTCTTACATTCACTTAGTGGGCGCAAAATTGACAACTCAACTATACCCCCTCTCATGTATAATATTACCCCAATTTGGCTTGAAATAAGGCCATGTTTCCCCCAACACATTCCATCCCACTACATGAATATTACTCACCACAATGTCCACAGTAAAAACTTCGACAATATTTTCCAAATCTAAGCACATAAAAATTGACAATTTTGTCTCATCAACATACACAACACAATTACAATCCCTAGACACGACCATACAAATCTTCTCCTTCCTAACAATGTAGGCCAAGATAAGAAATAAAATATACATTTTTTTATGAAGCTTTTCATTGTTCATCTTTATTGAATCATTATGTTCCATCATAATTCCATGTACAATATTCTCTACATATTCAACATATTCTTCTTGGGAGGGGAACAATAATTCAGGATTTCAATACATAACATATAAATATACAACATCGGCAACAATAAATTCATACAGGGGAAGCTTGAGGTTTATATTCAAAGAATACCTCATGTCACATGTATGTACATACCTCTCCACTTTGTCTTCTTTAATACAAATCCTGAATAGAATATGGACCACAACGGGGCACTGATTGACCTTAATTAATGTGACTTCATATTCATCAATCCACACAATTTCCCTGATCAGAATCATAACCATGAGAGTTTTTGATATTTTCAAGAATTCCACCAAGTGTTGTGTCGTAACCTTGGAGTAAAAAATCAAACCCCATGACCAGTGCGACACGATCCCTGCGTATCACTTGCAATCAATCTTGTTATCCCCAATTTGTGGATAACTAAGGAGATTATGTCTTGAGGCCCTCATGTTGCAGATATGGAGTGCCGAGAGACTACATGAATAGAAATATCCTTTTGCATATATGGAGACCCTTCTCACCAAAACAAAGATAATATATTTTCAGATGGCATCGACTGCACCAACTAGCTTCTGAGAGGCAATGGGCCTTGATCCATGAGGTACAAGTCAGGTATCATGGTGAGTGTCTTTTCAATAATCGAGGAATTTGAGTATGTTGTATCTTATATTGCTTTATATTTCATGATATATGATTGGAAATTATGCCTTTTCCCCTGCTTCACCTTGGTGGTTGACATTGTGCCCTAGTAAGTGGTATTCCTTGGGGATGGGTTTGCTACTGGGAACTTCCTTGAAGATCCATCATACCGTTCCTGACCATACTTACCACTTCCCATCACTATTTATCCCCATTTCCTTATCTCTTGGGAGTATTAGGGTGTATTGACCCAAGAAGGGGTTGTCCCTCATTCTATGGAAAGAAGGGGATAAATGCCCAAAGAGAATGTTGTTGGGAAAAAGATAAAATCCTATGTATAAACCTTCTAGACACTTCTCCCAGGGATCCCCTAGAAAGATATGAAACACTTATCTGTAAGAAAATGGGGACCCACAAGAATAATGATTAAGAATTCTTAAAGGGTGAGTTCGATGATAGGAGGTCTCATCACGAGCTGACCTATCATGTTCATGGATATCTAGTGGTATGACATTACCATCATCTGGTTACCAAGCCAGGGTAATGGATCTCAATTGCATGGCTGAGAGAAAGGGGTTCACATCACGATCCAACCTTCTCATTTCCACTAGGTGTCTATGAGTGACATTGTCATTATATAGACACAACGCTAGGACAATGGCCTTAAACTTGTCCCTAAAATTTGAAAAAAACAAAGAATGAAAAAACAATGGGCTTGGAAAAATTGCATCACAAACAAAGGTGCCACACACCCTCTACAAAGGCACCCATGAATGAGACACTACAACCCCTTGTATGTCATGAAACCCATATCCATTGAGTCTTGACCCTAACCACTTCAACCCTCCCATATTCAAGCTTGATAAGTCCAATAATGTCTTTGAGCACTTAATTGTTTGATATGGTATATTTGATGCACATGCTTAGGTGGCTCATTTATTGACTTGATTTACTTATCATGATATTTTGACTTGACATCCTTGGAGGGTGTGCTTATTTGTCTTTGCAGGACCTAGTTGGTGGACAATTTTGGAGGAACAAGACTAGCTTGAGATTCCATGGGGGCTTGAATCCCATAGGAGGATGCCAAGGGCCCGCATGTCGGATGAGAGAGATGAAAGTTTGGAGGCTTAGAAGATGACTTGCATGACATAACCTAGGCCCTACTTGTCAAACATTTTTCCTAGGAGAGGAAAAACGTTATCTTTAGGAGCATGACATCATCTATGGGGCTAGGGTTTGGTGGTGAGGTTGATATGCATTAGAAAAAGGAATTTTTGAGGAGTTTGAGGCTTTGACCATGAAGGAAGTGACTTGGATGCTTGACATGTGGCTTTGGGAAGCCTTTCTACACTCCTCTATCACCGACAAATTCCAAAACGTCCTGTAAAGGGGTGACGTCTTTCTAAATTAGGGTTTTCTTTGTGAAAAAAGTGAAATTAAAGTGAATTGTTTAATATTACTTTGTAAAAAGGGGCAAGATTAGGATTGTTGACCCCTAGTCTTGTGTTTTACCCCAAGTTATGTTGACAAAATATCTTAGTGACATTTTGTATAAATAAGAGATCATAAGATCTCATTTGATATAACTCTCCCTCTTCTGAGAAGTACTTGGAGTGAAATTTTTGCTACACTTGGAGTTCTTCTTGTCTCTTGTGCTATGGAATGGTTTCTTTGGTTATGGTGATGATGATGATGATGGTGCACTATCTGTTGGAGGTAATTTCTAGCTTATTGTGGTGGTTTATATTGGCATGCTAAGGCTTTTCTTGGATTGGTATGGTTCTTTACTTTGTTAATATCATTGGTAATTCAACTTAAGTTTGTTTTGGGTAAGGCTAGACAAGGGTCATAAGGATATACACCCCTATCCTAGTTTTCACCTTAATTATCAAGCTTATAAAGTTATTTGCGAGGGTTTTGTTGAGGAAGTAGGAAGATTTACACCCCTCAATTTCAAGCCCTAGTTAGGATACTTACCTTGGGAGGTAAGATGATTTACACCCTCAAGGGTTTAGTAGTCCTAGATCTTTTTTTAAGACCCCATTAACCCATAACTAAAGGAACTAATATTGTATTGGAGATATAAATTGCTGCAATGGGAAACATGAAAGTTTCAAGTTTTCGTCTTTTCTCACTTGAGTTTTGTTCCCCTAGCCTTGAGCTACCTTGCCTCATTGAGGCATCCCCTTTCAACCAAAATTTATTGCCGCTGTAGTAAAAGTAACCTATAGAGATTAGGGTTCCTCTAACCCTATCCTACTAATCCTAAATAACTCTTAAACTAACCCTAGACTAGGGCTGAAAATCTGCCTTAACCTTCTACTAACCTAGGCGCACTTATTGAGCTAACTAGGGGCTGATTTGATTGGATAAGTTTTCTGCAATAAGTCTTGGTTTGCTACAGCCACAAGGATGGTAATTTCACTGCAGGAACCCTAACCTAAAGTCAGTCATAACTTGTGTTTTCACCGTTAAAAGTTGCTGAGAATTTGCCAATTTATTCTACTTGCTTTAATACAATTTTTGAGTGGTTTCTTTGCAAGTTTTAGTGGCTGAATTCACTACTTTCACAACAAGTTTTCTACAGCCACATGGATGAAAAATACTTCTGCATACATCTTTTATGACAACCATAATTCATTGCTGAAGTCTAATTCTATAGATCATGAAATTCTCTAGTGTTTATCTACCTTGTTTCAAGTATTTCATTTGAAATTGAGCAATATTTCTAGAAACTTTAGTACTTGTTTTACTACTGATATATACTATCATTTATTGCTGGAAATTAGGGACAAAAATCCTAGCTTGCTGATCCAACTAACATATTATACTGCATCGTGGTTTTTCTTGTGTCTCGAGCAAAAACCAACTTCTCGGCAATTCATCCAAGGATTTGGAAACCTCAAGACAACCTAAGACTCATTATCAACCTTCCATTTCCATATAGAATATTGAACTTTAGGGGATTCACTCTTTCCATTTCCTTTCTCCTCTTCCATTCCCCCTAGGGTCACCGAGATCCCCTCCCTAGAGTGACCTAGTCCCCCTTGAAGCGCAAGACCTATATCGAGGTGGCATTGGGTATAATGTCCTTAATTTGTCACCATTTGGTGGTTGGGTCAATAATTTCCCAACCTACAACTTGTGTGATAAAATTTTGGTGTTGTTGCCGGGGAGGATTTTGAAACCCTAACGACACTTTGGTAAGCTATCCCAAATCATTTTCCCTTAAACTTTCTGGCAAGTCCACCTAAGGGATGTTCCCTTTCCAAACATTTTCCCCCTCGGAGGTTTAAGCCTTCTAAGGTTTACCAAAGAATGCCTCCTCTAAAGTCTCCTGTTTTCAAAACCCTCTTCCACAATACCCTTCCTCTTGCTCCAATTGATAACCCTTGGGAAAAGGACCTCTACAAACCACTTAACATGTCCAATATCCAAGGTTACCCTAACACAATTCCAAAAGAGTATAACAAGTGGTTTCCAAAGTTCCCAGGAAACAATATAGTGACCACTGAGGAGAGGAATCAATTTTCTCCCAGACCTCAATTTACCAGACATCAAAGATAAGCCACATGTTGGACACCAAGGCCTCAAAAAGAGGCAAAGGCCCGAGATACTTTGAAACCAGTTGGGACAATTAACATAGAAGCTTGGTGCCTTCCATGCCAAGAGCCTCATAGAGAAGATGAATGCCCTCGACGAGATGAAGACTCTCCCGATTATATGAACTTCATGGATATGATCTGTGTTTTCCAAGAGGAGCAAGTCACTCAAGAACAAATCAATGAAGCCAAAAGATGAGGAGAAAGAGAGGGGAGACTCCGGGCATTGAATCAATTGACAGATGATCAGAAGAAGGAATTAAGGAGGAGGGAATATCTGAATTACAGAAGAAGGAATAAAGATTCATCCCCTCCATCTCATATTGACACTCCTCTTCCATAAACAGAGAAGGTGGCTCCACCACATCCATCTCCGGTATGTGAGTTACTTCCTAAGCCAACTCCTACAAATGATATTCAGTTAAATATAGACGTTGCAAGTATGTTCGAAAAACTGAATATGATGGTCCCAGTAACAAAGATGTGTAAGATCCCTTCTGTGAAAAGGGAAAATTTCAAAGTATTACAGGTTTGAACCGAGAAGGAAGATCCTACAATCATCTTGAACACTATGTATCTCGATTAGCCAAGGGACATGAATACTCCCTTCTACCTATTGTTAGGCATGAAGTGCCTATGTTTGAATAACTGTATGCTTGACTCTGGTGCCTCAACAAATGTCATGTCTTTGAAGGTGATAGAAAAACTTGGTCTAAATACAACCTGACCCTATGGAAATGTATGTGGTATTGATTCAAGGAGGGTCAAGGTCTTTGGGGTGTGTGAGGACGTTGAGGTTTTTCTGATTGATTTTCCACATATTAGCCTCTTCATGGACATATTAATGATCGATGTTTCAGATGCTTGGGGGATGCTATTTTCAAGGACTTGGTCCTCTGCCCTTGGGAGTTTTCTTAGCATGAGATTTACACATGCATACATTCCCCTGGGCGATGGCCCATATGAAATATTACACAACAGGGAAAAGAATGATAAACATGTGATGGATCCAAGTGGCCCTAATTGTGTCAGTGAACATGATTATGATGTGCCCCCAAATATTATTGAGTATGATCCATTTGAGCTACCCTTCATGTAGGAAGAATCCATAGAGATATTTCTCCCATGGACAGATGAATACAATGAGAAACTTGAAAAATACCATGAGAAGGAGCCAGATTCTATCCAGATTTTGAAGAAAGAAGATGCAAACATGGATAAATCATCAAAGAGACGGTCAATGCATAGCCTCCTTCACATCCATGTGTTGAGAATACACCTTGCATCAATTTTAATGAAGGAAATCTTGCGCTCATGTGGGACAAGAAATAGGGCAAGCCCAAATATGACCAATGCGATAACAACTCATGGCTTGGGCCTTACATCATCAAGAAGAATTATGATAAAAAAAATCACTATCTAACAACATTAGATGGGAGAAATATGCCATTACCAGTGGATGGATCGCTTCTCCAACCTTATGATTAGGTCACATGACTTCTTCAGGGCCCATGCCCCAGGTAAGTAGGCAAGTCATCTTTCTTTCCCCTGTATTTGCATCTTGATTGCTCATATTAGTTTAGATGCATCTCATATTTCATTTGTCTCCACTTGCATATTGATTTCATGATTAATTTAGAAATTTTTGAAAAAATGTCATAACTTTTCTTTTCTAGATTAGCTTTTCTTTTAGATTTTATATATATGGATAAAAGGGTGATAACACCACCGTAGATGCTCTGATCCATTTGTTTGAGTTTTGGTAGGCACAGGTCTACCATGAGATGTTGCGGTTCTCATGCACTCTACAACGAGCACATGTCCCCAAGTAGGAGCCAAATGTTATCCCCATTTTGTGGATAACTAAGGAGATTATGTCTCGAGGCCCTCAAGTTGCATATATGGAGTGTCGAGAGACTACATGACTAGAAGTATCATTTTGCATAGATGGAGACCCTTTTGACCACCACAAAGGCCGTATGTTTTTAGATGGCATCCACCGCACCAGTTGGCTTCCAAGAGGAAATGGGCCTTGTCTCATGAGGTACAAGTCAAGTATCATGGTGAGTGTCATTTCAATAATTAAGGTATTTGAGTATGTTGTATCTTAGACTACTTTATATTTCATGATATATGTTTGGAAATTATGCCTTTTGCCTTGCTTCACCTTGGTGGTTGACATTGTGCCCTAGTAAGTGGTTTTCCTTGGGGATGGGCTTGCTATTGGGAACTCCCTTGAAGATCCATCGTACCGTTTCCAACCATACTTACCACTTTCCATCATTATTTCTCCCAATTTCCTTATTTCTTGGTATTTTTAAGGTGTATTGACCCAACAAGGGGTTGTCCCTCATTCTATGGGAAGAAGGGGCTGAAGGCCAAGAGGGATTGTTGTTGGGAAAAAGATGAAAGCCTATGTATAACCCTTCCATATTCTTCACCTAGGGATCCCCTAGAAAGTAATGAAACAATTATCTGTAAGAAAATGGGGACCCACAAGAATAATGATTAAGAATGCTTAAAGGTTGAGTTGGAGGATAAGAGGTCTCATCACGAGGCAACCTATCGTGTTCATGGATATCTAGTGGTATGACATTACAATCATCTGGTTAGCAAGCCGGGGTAATGACTCTCAGTTGCATGGATGAGAGAAAAGGGGTCTCATCACGAGCCAACCGTCTCATTTCCACTAGGTGTCTGTGGGTGATAATGTCATTATCTGGACACCACACCAGGATAGTGGCCATCAAATTGTCTGTAATATTTGAAAGAAACAAAGAATGGAAAAACAATGGGCTTGGAATAATTGCATTGCAAACGAAGGTGCCACACACCCTCTACAAAGGCACCCATGAATGAGACACTTCAACCCCTTGTATGTCATGAACCCCATGCCCATTGAGTCTTGATCCTAACCAATTCACCCACTTTACATGGATTAGAGAGGGATCTCTTGGAAACTTTCCTTGACCTAGGGCAAGATCTACCCAATAATACACATAGTCAACCCTCCCATATTCAAGCTTGACAAGTCGCATAATGTCTTTGAGCACTTAATTGTTTGATTGGTAATATTTGATGGACATGCTTATGTGGATCATTTATTGACTTGATTTACTTATCATGATATTTTGACTTGATATCCTTGGAGGGCGTGCTTATTTGTCTTTGCAGGACCTAGTTGGTGGACAGTTTTGGAGGAACAAGCCTAGATTGGGCTTTCATGGGGCTTGAATTCCACAGGAGGATGCCAAGGGCCCACATGCCTGATGAGAGCGATGAAAATTTGGAGGCCTAGAAGATGACTTGCACGACATAACCTAGCCCCTACTTGCCAAATGTTTTTCCTAGGAGAGGCAAAATGTCATCTTTAGGAACATGGCATCATCTATGGGGCTAGGATTTGGTTGTGAGGTTGATATGAATTGACACAAGTAAATTTTGAGGAGTTTGAGGCTTTGACCATTAAGGAAGTGACTTGGATGCTTGACATGTGGCTTTGGGAAGCCTTTCTACACTCCATCATCAACGACTTTCTCCTAGTGGAAAAACGTCCATTAAAGGGGTGACGTCTTTCTAAATTAGGGTTTTCTTTGTGCAAAAAGTGAAATTAAAGTGAATTGTTTAATATTAATTTGTACAAAGGTGCAATATTACGATTGTTGATCCCTAGTCTTGTGTTTTACCCTAAGTTACGTGGACAAACTATCTTAGTGACATTTTGTATAAATACGAGATCATAAGATCTCATTTGATACAATTCTCCCTCTTGTGAGAATTACTTGGACTGAAATTTTCGCTACACTTGGATTTCTTCTAGTCTCTTGTGCTATGGAATGGTTTCTTTGGTTATGGTGATGATGATGATGATGCACTATCTCTTGGAGGCCATTTCTAGCTTATTGTGGTGGTTTACATTGGCATGTTACGACTTTTCTTGGATTGGAATGGTTCTTTACTTTGTTAATATAATTGGTAATTCAAGTTAAGGTTGTTTTGGCTAAGTCTAGATAGGGAATATAAGGATATACACCCCTATCCTAGTTTCCACCATAATTACCAAGCTTATAAATTTATTTTCAAGGGTTTTGTTGAGGAAGTAAGAGGATTTACACCAGTCAATTTTAAATCCTAGCTATGCTACTTAACTTGGGAAGTAAGAGGATTTACACCCCCAAGTGTTTAGTAGTCCTAGATATTTCTTTAAGACCCCATTAAGCCATAACTAAAGGCACTAATATTGCATTGGAGATATAAAATACTGCATTGGGAAACGTGAAGGTTTCAATTTTTGGTCATTTCTCACTTGAGTTTTGTTCCCATGGCCTTGAGCTACCTTGTCTCATTGAGGCATCCCCTTTCAACTAAAATTTCTTGCTTCCATAGTAAAAGTAACCTACAACCATTAGGGATTCTCTAACCCTAGCCTACTAACCCTAAATAGCTCCTAAACTAACCCTAGACTAGGCCTAAAAATATGCCCTAACCTTCTACTAACCTAGGCACACTTATTGAGTTAACTAGGGGCTGATTTAATTGGATAAGTTTTCTGCAATAAGTCTTGGTTTGATACAGCCATAAGGCTGGTAATTTCACTGTAGAAACCCTAACCTAAAGTCACTTATAACTTGTGTTTTCATTGTCAAAAGTTGCTAAGAATTTGCCAATTTATTCTACTTGCTTTAATACAAATTTTGAGTGGTTTCTTTGCAAGTTTTAGTGGCTGAATTCACTGCTGTCAAAACAAGTTTGCTACAGCCATAAGGCTGCAAAAGACTTCTGCATACATATTTTATGACAACGATAATTCATTGTTGAAGTCTCATGCTATAGATCATGAAATTCTCTAGTGTTTATCTACTTTGTTTCAAGTATTTCATTTGACTTTGAGAAATATTTCTAGCAGCTTTAGTACTTGGTTTACTGTTGATATATACTGTCATTCATTTCTGCAAATCAGGGACAACAAGCCTAGCTTGCTAATCCAACTAACATATTATATTGCATAGTGGTTTTTCTTGTGTCTCGGGCAGGTACCAACTTCTCGACAATTCATCCAAGACTTTGGAAACTTCAAGACAACCTAAGACTCATTATCAACCTTCCATTTCCATCTAGAATATTGACCTTTAGGGGCTTCACTCTTTCCATTTCTATTTTCCCTTTCCATTCCCCCTAGGGTCACATAGTCACCTAGTCACTCTTGAAGCGTGGGACCTATATCTAGGTGACATTGGGTATAATGTCCTTAAGTTGTAGCCACTTGGTGGTTGGGTCGGGCTTTTCCCAACCTACAACTTGTGCGATAACAAATCCAACAAGAGAAATGACCTACACAAATCCATCACTAATATTTTGAGTCAATAAACATGTAAATCATATGATGCTTTTGGTTTAGCGAGGAGGTAGAGAGATGTTTGTCGTGCAAGAATAAGTGGAAAAGATATGAAGAAAATATGGTGATCATTTATTGGTTTAGTAGATGACGAATCTTGAACAATGTTCACAAACCCAATTTCAAAAAGAAACGTGTTATGGAATAAGAAGCCATCATAACCATCAAAAGTATAGAGAACTATGTTGTATAACTTTGATTATTTAAAACTAGCATACCCGCTAAGTAGGCAAATGAGAATGTCGAAGTAATTGAGGGAAATTTTCATACTAATGTTGTCAATGAGAATCATACAAATATGACAAGTAAAATGATGATATTTGAAGTTAATTCATTATTTTGATGATGACCACTCACAACAACTCTTAAGTTGGTGAAAAAATTGTACGTTTTGAAAAGAAAGAGTGTACATCCTTGTAGACTTAAGAACTTGATATTTATTTTAGATTAAATTGTATAATTACATGTATTATCTCTAAGCTATGATTTTATTGTAAAGATTATAATGAAGAAATCGATAATGATGGAATTTAAAAGTAACAGATTTTGTTCTCATCTCATTTAGTGAATAAAAAAATTGATAATAATATTTGCATCCATGAATTAAGAAGTTATAAAATCAATGAGCAAAGAAACAATGAACCATGCAAGTTTATCAAATTTAATTTAATTGAAAATATCTCAAAGACCAAGTACACTTCAAAGACCAAGTACACTTTGGAACAAATCAAGAAGTTTCTTACATTGAAACGACACATCTGGAGGACCAACCATTTTTAGAGAGAAAAAAATTGATCTCGTAAAATTTCAAAGATTGACAAAGTTTAAACAATACAATGGTTTAAAAGTTTCATCAAAAACGTAGTTGACATTTTTATCCTAAAACTAACACATAAATGAATTTAAACTAATGAAATACAAAATATTATATATTAAGATCACAATTCAATCAAAGCAAATGTCTTTTTTTATTTTTTCCATCCTATTAATATATTATAATATATATCAAATATATGTTATAATGTATATAAATGTGGAAAAAAATTAATCAAACACTTTTCCATCACTCCACAACATTATAAGTCCCCGCCCCACAGGGACTATAGTAATTGGTTCGAGTCAACATAGCT
>SNQJ01S0000793.1:85637-103963 GCA_010110895.2 Picea sitchensis | reverse complement strand
TTAATCCCCTTTTTTTAATCACAATATATATTTATGATCAATTTACCAATATCATTCAACAAGTGCAGAATAAATAAACCATGAACAATGAGCAATCATACACATACATAGTACACCAATATTTTTATGTGGAAACCCATATTGGGAGAAAACCACAAAATTCTTTTTCTTATATGTATTTAAGAAGTACAATCATTGGAAGCACCGACTTCCTTTCTTCTCCATCTAAAACTGGAAGGAGGCTTCAACCCCCTATATTCTTAGGCTACAACCCGAGGGAATCTCCAACTCCCCAATTCTCTGGCTACAACCAGAAGGAGACTACAACCCCCTATGTTCTCCAACTACAACGTGAAGGTGGCTAAAACTACCTATCCTTGCCCCGTCCAACCACCCTGAAGTATAAATTCCAAATGTAGACAACCTATCACTGTCACTGAATCAACTCTATCACTGTAATAATTGTCACTGAAATCCTGTCCCAACCTATACCAATCTTCTTCAAAACTTTCCTGCAGATGCATGACTTGTCTATTCTGCAACATGCGAATTCTTGCGCCTTTCCCTTATGCAACTCATGGAAGTTTGTGCCTCTGCTTGCTACAACTCGTGGACTAGCACAAAGCTATGCTAGTACACTAACACTCTCTCTGTCACTCTGTCTGTGTCATTGTATCAATCTCATTCACTGTCTGATCTCTCTGTATCTTCTCACAAACTGGATGATTTGATAGAAAAGAATACTCATCCAATATCCAAGTAGATCTAACACAACCATTTTTACACATTATTTGGTCACCCCAGTGATCCATTTACAACATGTGTTAATGTTCCCATGAAAAGATAAAAATATTCTTTCTCCATGAGGAAAGTAATTGACTTTCTCTTCTCAAAAAACTTATTAAGGAAGGTCATCGCACCCTACAAAATGCATGGGGTGTGACGACGCCTGATAGTCGCATCCTTCTCTAGATCTAGACTGCGACGTCTCCACAGGCTGCACTATACCTAGGGTGCGATGATGTGGAAAGCTAAGGAAAATTCAAACTTCACGAAAGTTCTAGACGGGGATCTTCTAGAAGATGAGGTGGCCTTCGAATGGTTTGAATCTTACTCACTTCTTTGATTTAGTGGGATCATCCTAATCTCCTCACCCATCTCTCTTTCACACTATATAAAGAGGGTCTTCTCATGGAAAAGGTTAAGGTTGAATAGGCTAAGAATTGTATGGAGAGTTTTGCATTAGATCATGCTTGAGAGCCTCATTTTAGTTCATCAAGTTATTGTGGATATTATTCATTCAAGGTTGGAGAAAAGGTGTGTGTGTTGCAGAAAAGGGCCATCGAAAGGGGACCTTACGACATCAAGGCTTTGGTTGTAATCTCCACTTTCATTTTAATATGATACAACAATATGTCTCTTTCCCATAAAACTAGTCTTGTTTTATTGTATGATTCCCTTGATCACATACATAGGTTCTTGTTGAGTATATTGTGTTGCTTTCACTTTGGTTGGCTTGTTGAGTATATGAGCATCGGAGTGGAGCTAGGATGGCAATGGCAAGAGGAAACAAGATTTAAACGATATGTTGTCTATCTCTTGTTAATTAGTAAACTCAATAATTAGAACTTAGGTAAAGTATCATGTTTTCTTATGTTTTGTTTTAGTTTCCAGTGGGATCTGTTTATGTACGCATTTACCGATTAATCATATAACAACCATTTATTAGGCTCATACATATGTCTCATTGATCTTGTGTGATATAAGAAACCCTTACACTAACCATACATCAAAGCCTCACTGTTATGCAAACTCAATCTATACTGATCACACTATGTCTAAACCATACTCTAAATAACATAGGATATGTCTTAACAATATGCCCAATGAAGTATCCCAACAACAAACAACCAATACAATAGCAATGTATCCCTATAGATATGTCTGATGAAATATACCATACAACCACTATTCCCTCAAGAACACAAGCTCAATCTCCCATGGATATACCCTAAGCATTCACCAAATATCTACTTAATATAAGCATATAATATACCTTTTGTTACTGTAGATAGCTCCGTTGTACCTTCTCACTGTTAGACCTTCCTGTAGCCACTTCTCAACTCTGCAACTTGTCACTGATGATAAATCTGATCTTGCTTTTCAACTTTGGAAACATATCTGCGCTCTGTCTTCAGTAAACCCGTGGGTATACGCGCTTTGTTCCATTTTGGACTGTGGATGTCCGCGCCCTTCTAGTACTGTAAATTGCGGATGTCTTCAGTAAAACCCTAGTTCAGTACCCACAATATCAACCCTTCGACTCCTGCAACTTCTCTCGTCCATGCTTCAGACTCACTTCTATATATTTATCAATGATACCTTCCCATAACATTTCACAAAAGAGATATTCAATGTGCTCAATTAGGTGCTAATGAGAGACCCTTTATATCTTATTTATACTCACCAAGTAGCTTCCTTTGAGGGTTATATTCTAACTATTTTACCCAACTTCCCTCTTTTAGGGCTAACCCACTTTTAACTACGTTACCCACTTGTAACCACTTTACCATAAATAGAAAACTCACCACTTCTTATTGCAACAAATTCATTTTTTAATTATTTTCTTATCGCAACAACTTTACACATGATTAAATCGTAGTTACAACCACTTTGACTAGTAAACATCTTCTAGGAGCTTCTAGAATATTTGACTTCTTTGACCTTCTAGGGGATTATAGATAACTCATGAGTGTTCTCTAACTTCACTAAGCCACATCTCCTCAACCGGGAAGAACTACATGATGTACCACATATCATTGGAAACATAATGCCATGTACTATCCATCCATGATAGTCTTACTTGCAAAATCACTGATCTTCGTTACACAATTCCTCAGATAAACACGGGTTCCTTATCCACACTTGTGGGGATACCAAAAGTTTCTACCAGACTTTCTTCAAGGGTTGACATCAATGAAAACCAACCCAATTAATTAACAAGGGCGACTGGGAGCGCTGCAAGAAGGTTTTCCTTTGAAGAAAGGAGCACATCAAAAGAGGCAACATAATCTGTCCTAGAGAAAATAAGTCCATATCCTGAAGTTAAGAGGGTCTACAACATGAAAAAGAGAAGAAAAAATACTATTGATCCCATTACTACTGAGCCAATAATTGATAAGCCTTCCAATAATATGACAATTAAAAAATGATATGGGAAATCCTCTCAGAAAGAAAAACAGAAAATTCCAGAGGAAAAGGTCTCTAGAAGACCACATACTCGTATAACCAATAAATCGAGGTTGAATGCAAAATCAATTGCAAACCCTACTTTTAAGAACACAATCCTCACCATATAAGATGATTAAGAAAGATCCTTGCTAGAGAATGAGGAAGGACAAAAAAGCTAGTGTCCCCTAATCCTGTTACATATAAGCCGAAGAAGATTAATAAGAGAACAATGAAGATAGAGCAGATCATTCCCGAATCTGAAGAATTCAGTCAATCCTTGGAATTGGGAAATTTGGAACTTCAAAGTTCCCTGCCAATTGAAGTAAATGTACATGATATACCTGAAATAGATACATAGGAACATGTGGTTTCATCTCATCCAAGTGGGTAAGAATATCATAAACTTACCATTTTCAGATAGTGAATGTTCTAACCCAGAAAAGAATGAGCATAATAGGGAGGTTCCAGTATAGGAACTAGTTGCAATGACACAACCAAGCACCAACAAAGGGGACAAGAATATAAGGAAGCTTCATAATTTTTTTAATAATTTTAGTAGTTTGATCAAGAACCTCAAACATGACAATGCTATGTTGAGAAAGAAAAATAA
Organism: Picea sitchensis; assembly: GCA_010110895.2. Classification (NCBI taxonomy): domain Eukaryota; kingdom Viridiplantae; phylum Streptophyta; class Pinopsida; order Pinales; family Pinaceae; genus Picea; species Picea sitchensis. Next base: position 100,122 of record SNQJ01S0000793.1, on the reverse strand, counting down.
GAAGGTCATCAAAAAGAAGGACAAGCTGGCCAACAAACATAATAAGTTGTGTACTTGGGCTCATAAGATATACCAAAACAATGGTAAATTGTTTAGACAAAGCAGGAAATTGAAAATAAATTGGTTGCAAGAGAAAATCATGAATTAAGACAAGGACAACCTCAAGTTGCTTGCATAAGCTATTCAACATGTTCTATGAGGAGCAATACAACGATTTCCTAAGGTAAGTACCAAATGCTATCAAGGATTGCATCAACAAAACAAATCAATTTTGGAGAAGGACGTGACTCTAGAAGATGATTCAGAATTTTGAAGACAAAACTTCCAACAGTGACTTCTACACATGAAAACTCAAAAGCGCTACCGAAACTTCTGAGAATGACAATTTTGCACTATTTTGTGAATTCCAACTATGTAACATTTCTAGAAAGTTGTTGATCCTATTAAAGACCCTCATTCATATGTCTATATTCTTTGTAAAGTTTGTATATGCCAAAGATAGGATCAAAATCTAAGATCGAAGGTGGTCGAAGAGAAAATATTAGAAAGTGGATATGGAACTGACAATCAGATTTCATGCTCCGAATTAGGAAATTCGATTATGATGTCTATACATGCTATTTTTGTTTCTAAGTTAGGTTTAGATCCATTATTTTGGATCTTAGATCTATTTTTGAATCAATGATGTATCTATAAAAGGAAAAATGAAAACTGAAGAAAGGGTTTTGTTTTGGGTTCAGAAAATTGGTTGTAAAGATATATCTTATATAGAATTGCAGACTTAATGAATATGTTTCATTACTGAAGAAATCCTATGAGTTTAGCATCAAATTGTGTCTCTTGTGTTCATAAATATTTTTCTTTCCTATTTTCATGAGATGATTGTTGATGTAGCATACATTGATAGTCCATGAAGTATAGATTATTGAGCAATAAGTCTTTACTGTGATTGTCTGTATTTCATATATTTCATTCAAGTACTTCAAATTCATAATTGGAAAGCTTTTCTAGTTATAAAATATTCAATCATTTGAATGTATTGATTGAACAACTTGTGAAATTAATATATTTACATTTTTGCTTCTTCTTTCTTCCCTCTTTCACCTATTTGATTTAAAGTGTATGAACATTGACCTCACATGCCTTCGATCCATGAGATGTAGTAAATGAGTCTGAGAGTTATCATTGATTTTAATATCCCAATCCCAGTTATTTGATCCATCAACCAAATACAAACTATTATCTTTTGAGGTGCCTAGGATTTATTCTATTGCAGTCAAGAGTAAACTCTAGGAGCTAACATCTTTTTGGCATTGTTTTCGAGGAGCGGAGGAACGAAGTATCTTCCCCGGGCATATGAAAAAAAATAAATTTGATCCTTGATGGTCAACAAGGATCAACATTGAAGATTGACTGTACATTTTTCACATGGCGAATCCATTGTAGACATTCTGGATACTAAAAGAGAAGTGAGAAGACAAAAGTCTCACCCTACTAAAGCTTGAGCATCATCTACACCTTTAGTGAAAAAATAAACCAAGCCAATCTAGATCCCAAGGCAGTTTCTTCTGTATCAAATCCAGTTAAATTGCTAAGAAAATCAAAGCTTATTCAAGGTCAGTCATCATCATCTAAAGGTAAGCTTGTTCCAGAAGAAAAAGCAGTTGATGAGAAAGTTCCATTAGAGGTTGTCCCTTTGGAAGAACATACATATGGAGTAACACATCGTTTTCCTTACCTTATTAAGGATGAATATGAGGATGAATCACTTTTTATAGGAACAACCATCAAATATCTACCTAAGTTTACTAAAGAGGAAATCGAGAAAATCCTATCTTCACCTTTTCCTCAGTTGTTCACACCTGAAAGAGTTAAACCCAAGATGCAATTTTTTTAGTAATCCTCTTATCATAGAAAATTTTTTGAAATCTTAAGAAGCTCATCCCCAGTAACCTGTATCTTCTACATCTCCCCTATTATCTTTTCCTAGAACTAAAATCATAGTTGTACCAACATGGCCAATGTTCCAAATCCATCAAACACACTGGATGCTATTATTGCTGCTAGATATGACCCTCTAGTTTTACCTCAGAACTTAAATCATTTTCCAACTGGAGATTACATGAAATATTTACCTATATTCAATGGAGAAGGAGATGTCACTGATGAGGAACACCTAGCATCTTACTACAATTTTGTGAACAATTTTAACATAGATCATGCTGGTGTTTGGATGAGAGTGCTTGTCCATAACTTGGATGGAGAAGTGAGAAAGTGGTTTAAAATTCTTCCTGCAAATTCTATTCTCAATATTGAAGTTTTAGATGAGACTTTTATTAGACAACAGGGGGAAACAAATATTATTTGTACTACATTACTGAGTTTGGGGCCTTCAAAAGGAAAAATGGTGAATCTGTGTTAGATTTCACTAAAAGATTCAACAATATGTACAACAAAAATCCCAACCGAAATCAAGCCCACTGAAATCTCTTCCAAGATCACCTTTTCCAATGGATTTGATGCCAAGTTTTCTTTGCTACTAAGAGAAATGAGATGTGTTAATTTAAGACTCATGAAAGAAGCAACTGTGGAAGTGGAGGAAAATATTCTATCTACTGAAAAATTAAAATCCAAGCTTGACAAAGACAAAAATAAACATAGAGAAGATGTTCCTTCTTCTTCCAATGCACCAACAGTTGACCCAAAAATTGAAGAGATGTCTAAAATGCTCAAAACCTTGACATCAGAACTAGCTAGATTCAAATTGAAAGGACAACAAACAACAAAAAAACTTGCTCAGGATGGTGGGAACAAAAATCCAAATTAGTACAGGAGACCAAATAATGCCCCTTAGATCTTACACAGAGAGAGAAGGAAAAATCAAGATCAAAGAATCTTGCCTCCTTTCTAGAATAATGTAGTTGAGGAGATTGAAGAAAATGATGACACTGAGGATAATTCTGAGATTCTTTTTAATGGATAAGAACTAACTTATATCCATTTGACCCAACATAAATATGAATATTCTTTGGTATTGAATCAGTCCTACGAGAACAAAGAGGAGGAATAAATTTTTCAAAATGAGTCTCAAAAGAAATATGATTTGAGACCTACACAAAATGGAGCAAAGTCAAATCCACAAACACATATTAAGAAAGAAAATGATCTAGCTAAGAAAGGGATAATCAAAGATGCATGAAATAAACCATATCAACAGGTCATCAAGACTGGTGTTTCAGAGGTAAAGGAGACAGAGAGACAACTGAATCCTTTTAATTTGGAGCATAAAATTAGTAAAATTAAAATACCTATGCCTCTGGTAGAGTTAATGAAGGACAAGTCTTTCAAGGATTTTATCGTGAAGATCTTGCAACCCCCTGCATCTTCTATTTCCTTAGACACAATAAACTTACAAGATGAAAATCCTATTATCATGATTTACCTACATATCAAGGAGAAATCTGCTTCTTCACCACCTTTTTATATATCACTGAATATATATGACACAATTTTTCATAATTGTCTCATGGACTCTTGAGCTTCTCATAATGTAATACCAAAGGTAGTTATGGATGAGTTGGGATTGGATATCACAAAACCTTATCAGGATCTATATTATTTTTATTATAAGAGGGTTAAATGTTCAAATTTGATGAAATAATTTTTAGATGTCTTTTCCTGGACATATGAAGACTTAAAAACCTATGATACCAACATAATCCAACAAAAGATTCCTCTACAGAAGAATACAAAGGATTTTAAGCAAAAATTAAGACATGTTAATCATGTTTTGTTGCCTGTGATTGAGAAGGAAGTGAAGAAACCATTGGATGCAAAGATCATTGTGCCATTAAGATATTATGATTGGATTTCTAATTTAGTACACGTGAGAAAGAAAACTGGGGAAATTAGACTCTGTGTGGACTTCAATAACCTCAACATATGCTCCTTAAAATATAATTACCCATTACCCAAGATGGATCACATTCTGAAAAGTGTTGTGGGTGCCCAAAGAATCTCAATGATTTATGGTTATACAATCAAGTATCAATACATGAAGAAGATGGGGATAAAACAACCTTCACTACACCCTAGGGCACTTTTATGTATGATAAAATTCCCTTTGTCTTGATGAATGCTGGAGAAACCTTCCAGAGGGTCATGGACATTGCATTCATAGGAGAGAAGGATAAATTTATTGTTATCTATTTAGATGATATAACTGTCTTCTCCAAGTTTGATGAAAAACACCTACAACATCTCAGGCATACATTCAAGAAGTGCAGTAAATATGGGCAGTCATTGAATCCTAAGAAGTCTCACTTTTCCATGACATAAGATAAACTCCTTGGCCATATTATTTCTCCAATGGGTATAATGATTGATCCATCCATAGTTGAATCCATACAAAAGATTAACATACCAAGGAACAATAATGAGATATAATCTTTTCTAGGTAAGATCAATTTTCTAAGAAGGTTTATTTCCAATTTTGTAGAGATTGTAAAATTTACAACTATTATGCTTAGAAAATATAGTGAGATTAAATGGAATTTGGAAGCAAGAAAATATTTTGACACCATCAAGCAGAGCCTTACTGAAGCATTGGTTTTAATTAGCATAGATTATTCTAAGGAATTTCTAGCATTCTCTTTTGCTTCCAAGGACACTATAGTTGATGTACTTTTGCATAAAAAATCTAATGGACTTGAGAAACCAATTGCATTTTTTAGCAGGGCATTAAGAGATGAAAAATTGAAGTAAACCATTATTGAAAAGAAAGCATACTCTCTGGTAAAATCATTAAAATCCTTCAGAACTTATATTTTACATGCTAAAGTGGTTGCTTATGTGCCCAATAGTATTGTGAAGGAAATCTTAACACAGTTTGATAGTGATGGAAAAAGGGGTAGGTGTATTGCTAAGATCTTGGAATATGAAGATATTAAACCTACCAAGTTGGTGAAGGGGCAGGGTTTGGAAAATTTGTTGGCAGAGTCAAACTATAAATCTCTTGGAATAATTTTTTTTCCTTAATTGATGGAGTTGCTCAGAATTATGGAGATAATTTTCAGTTACACCAAAATTTTCTAATTCATCATGGTATAAGGATATTGTATATTTTCTGCAAAATTTGCAAGCTCCACCTGACTTTGACAAAGCGAAAGTAAGAACTTTGAAATTAAAGGCTGCAAAATACTGTATCATGAATCCGTCTTTATGTTGGCAGGACCCTAGCGGTACATTTCTTAAATGTATGATGAAGAAGAATCCCATAAGGTAATTTCATAATTCCATAAAGGTGAGTGTGGAGGTCATCATTTTTGGAAGGCCACAACAAATATAATTTTGAGGGCTGGCTATTATTGGCCCACACTGTTCATAGATGTTTTTTCCAAGGTTAGGGCTTGTGTTGAGTGTCAGATCTTTTATGGAAATCAGAAATTAAAGCCCCTACCTTTGAAGCATTTTGTGGTGAATGGTCCTTTTCAGCAGTGAGGACTAGACTTTATAGGAGAGATACATCCTCACTCAAGTGGCCAATACAGGTGGATCCTTGCAGCCACTGACTATTTTAAAAATTGGATAGAATCTATTCCAATCAGGAACGTAAGAGACAAGGTAATTTACAATTTCCTAGAAGAAAACATTTTGGCTAGATTTGGGTACCCTAAGAAGATTGTTACTGACAATTCTCCAGCCTTCAAGTTTGGTCATATGGTCAATTTTTTCAATAAGTATAATATTACTTTGAAACATTCAACATCATACTACCCACAGGGCAATGAGTTAGTTGAATCTTCAAATAAAAGTCTGGTGAGGATCATTAAAAAGCTGCTAGCATAAAATAAGAAGGCCTCAGATTCCATGTTAAAATATGCATTGTGGGATGACAATATTAGCACCAAAAAGTCCATTAGAACCTCCCATTTTCAATTGGTGCATGGAACTGATGTAATTTTTCATGTTCCATTAGGATTTCCAGTAATGAAATTTTTGCAAGATGAAGTTGAGGAACCCAATGATATGCAAAGAAGGATTTGTCAGTTGATATAAGTACAATAGACCAGAGAATTGTTGAATGAAAAGGCTCATATTTATTAGAACAAAGTCAAAGCTATTATTGATAGGAAGACAAAACAAGACAATTTTCTCCCAAGGGATCTAGTCTTAAGGTAGGATGCTAGAAGAGATGATAAGGGAAAACATGGTAAGTTTTATTATCTTTGGTTAGGGCCATTTAAGGTTGAAAAAGTTATGGAAAATATCACCTTAATCCTACAAAATCTTGAAGGTGAAGATCTATTTGGAGGCCCTATGAATGGGAACTTTCTCAAACATTTCTTTTACTAAAGTCATTGGTGGCTTAACTCCACTGTAAATACCTATGCGATTTGAAATAGATTAGATGAATAAAGAACCCATAGCCCAATGGAAAACCGTTGGTATAGAGTTTCTTATCAAAATAATTCTTTAGTTTTCTTTAGTTTTGCTGGTCAGTTTGGTCGACAATATTCAATATGTCTTCAACCTGTATTATTTAATAAACATAGCAATTGGTTACAATTCTTTAGATCGAGTTTGGAAGAAGGCACGTGGTCAAAAATTTCTTGGAGCCTCGCAGGAAGGACTCCATCCCAGTTGGAGTCAGGTGTTAGCACCTAATTTGCAATGATAAATTTTTTCTTACCTTCTCCAAAGTTCTATTGGGTCAGTATGGTCTGTCCGAGCTAGTTTGGTTTGTTAGGTCTAGTCTATTGTAAAAATTTACAAGAGTCTGTAATAAGTCTTAAGGGGTGTCTTCCATGAGTCACAGTCAGGTCAAAAAGTCAATATGTTTTATGAAAAGCATGGTTTCCTAGCAACAAAGTTACAAATTTAAAAATTATTACCTTTGTTGAAGTTCTGAACATCCAATAGTGAATTGTCGCTACCGAAAGTTCTGAACATCCAGTAGCGAATTGTCGCTACCTAAAGTTCTACATTAGGGTTTAATGGGTAATTAAAGGTTATAGTTATTCTTGATAGGTCATGTAGATATTGGTTGGTGATTCACTTTAAAGGTTATCATACGATAGTACATCCTAAAATTGATATCTATATCCTCCGACAATTCATAATCGATCTTTGACACATCAATTTCAAAATTATTTATCCATACTGCCCAATCATTGTAATGATTGTGCATTCATGATGTGACTTCTATTCATATCGGCTGTAGTGTTTAAAAATGATGAATTTTTATGCCCTTTTCTTACCTTAAACTATAACCCTACCCACTATTTCCTCCAAATGTCAGCTTAGCAAGTTAGAAAGACAAAATTTGCAGTTTGCAGGAAATGGATAAAAGAGGAAACGTTGTATGCGTGGAACCAAAAGGCGTCGAGATGTTGGAAGCATATTCTGAGTTCGCTGATCAATTCAAACAAGCTGGTTGGTTCTCTCTATGTGAAAAACTTCGAGGATCTATTTCGGAGATCACTAGAGCATTTAAAGAAAAAATCGATGGAAGCAAGGTCAAACTTGGATACTTGACACAACACGTTTCATAGGTGTCCATTGCAGTTGTTTCTAAGTTGACCATAGATGGAGAAAAATGGTTTAAGAACCAAACCATTACCCAAACAAAATAATCGTTTTTTAAGGCTAGAGCATCAAAAATATGACTGGAGAAAAGGCATTCCAAGGAGTTGGCTCAAGGATGAATCAGGCGAATGGATGAAGATGGTTCATAGGTACATTAATTATGAAGGTAGATATTTACTTTGATGTATCACATGAGAGTTTTACTACATTTCACATGAGAAAGGAGAATGAGTCTTCCATTTTTTTTGTTAAAAAGCTTAACAAAAATGTCAGCTAGGGTTCAAACTCATCCAGAAAACACCAAACACAGTTTCATCCACTAGGGTTTAATAAAATTGTTGATCATGGAGGATTTGAACAAAAAAAAAGGATTTGGGAACATTTGTTGGTTGGATTTAAAGCAGATATTTACAAACCTCAGGCTACAGAAGCATACACCCCCATTGAAAGAATTAAAATTCTTAAAAACCCTAGAGATATGGTTTCCAGGTCTTCTTCTATAGAACACGAAATAAAAGCATTCACAAGGATGATTAGGAGCACTGCAAGAAGGATTTCCTTTTAAGAAAGGAGTGCATCAAAAGATGCAACAAAATTTGTCCTAGAGCAAAGAAGTTCATCTCCTGAAGGTAAGAGGGTCTACAACAAGAAAAAAAGAAGAACAAATACTATTGATGCCATTACTATTGAGCGAGTCATTGAGAAGCCTTTTGGTAGTACGACAGTTAAAAAAGGATCTAGGAAATCCTATAAGAAAGAAAATTAGAAAATTCTGGAGGAAAAGTGTCTAGAAGACCACATACTAGTATAACCAATAAATTGAGGTTGAATGCAAAATCGATTTCAAACCCTACTTTGAAGAACACTGTCCTCACTATAGAAGACGATTAAGAAGGATCCTTTCCAGAGAATGAGGAAGAAAAAAAATAGTCTATGTCCCCTAAGCCTGTTCCAAATAAGCTGAAGAAGAAGAATAAGGGAACAACCAAGATAGAGCAGAGCATTCCTGAATTTGAAGAATTCAGTCAATCCTTGCAATTGGGAAATTCAGAACTTCAAATTTCCTTGCCAATTGCAGTAAACGTACATGATATACATGAAATAGCTATAGAGGAACATGTGGTTTCATTTCATCCAAGTTAGGGTAAGAATATATTAAACTTACCATACTCAAATAATGAAGATTATTAGCCAAAAAATAATGAGCATAACAAGGAGGTGCCAGTACAAGAATCGGTTACAATGCCATATTCAAACACCAACAAAGGGGACAAGAAGATAAGGAAGCTTCAGAAAAAGTTGAAGAAGTTTAGTGACTTGATCAAGCACCTCAAACATGAAAACACTATGTTGAGAAACCAGAATAAGAAGTTCACGAAAAAGAAGGACAAGCTGGCCAACACACATAATAAGTTGTGTACTTGGGATCATAAGATATACCAAAACAATGGTAAGTTTTTTAGACATGGCAGGTAATTGAAAAGAAAGTGGTTGTAGGAGAAACTCAGGAATCAATACAAGGACAACCTCAAGTTGCTTGCAGAAGCTATTCAACATGTTCTACGAGGAGCAATACAAAGATTTCCAAAGGTTAGTACCAAATGCTATCAAGGATTGCATCAACAAAACATATCAATTTTGGAGAAGGAAGTGACACTAGTAGACGATTCAAAATTTTGAAGAAAAAACTTCCAGTAGTGAATTCTACACAAGAAAACTCAAAAGCGCTACCAAACCTTCCGAGAATGACAATTTTGCACTATTTTGTGAATTCCAACTATGCAATGTTTATAGAAAGTTGTTGATCCTATTAACAACCCTCATTCATATGTCTATCTTCTTTCTAAAGTTTGTATATGCCAAAGACATGATCAAAATCTAAGATAGGACGTGGTCAAAGAGAAAATCTTAGAAAGTGGATCTGGAACTGAAAATCGGATTTCATGTTCCAAATTAGGAAATCCAATTATAATTTCTATAGGTGCTATTTATATTTCTAAGTTAGGTCCATATCCATTTATTTTGGATTTTAGATCTATTTTTGAATCAATTATGTATCTATAAAAGGACAAATGAAAACTGAAGAAAGGGTTGAGTTTTGGGTTCAGAAAATTGGTTGTAAATATATGTGTTATATAGAATTGCAGACTTAAAGAACATGTTTCATTACTAAAAAAATCTTGTGAGTTTAGAATCAGATTTTGTCTCTTGTGTTCATAAATCTTTTTCTTTCCTATTTTCATGATATGATTGTTGATGTAACATAGATTGATGGTCCATGAAGTATATATTCCTGAACGGTAAATATTTATTGTGATTTCCTGTATTCCATAAATTTCATCCAAGTACTTCAAATTCATAATTGAAAATCTTTTATGGTTATAGAATATTCAATCATGTGAATTTATTGATTGAACAACTTGTGAAATTAATATATTTACATTTGTGCTTCTCCTTTCTCCCCCCTTTCACTTATTTGATTTAAAGTTTCCGAACATTGACCTCACATGCCTTCAATCCATGATATGTAGTAGATGAGTCTGAGAGTTATCATTGATTTTAATATCCCAACCCCAATTATTTGATCCATCAACCAAATACAAATTATTATCTTTTGAGGTGCCTAGGATTTACTCTATTGTAGTCAAGAGTAAACTCTAGGAGATAACATGTACTTTTGTTAATAGGAACCCATAATAAGGATTATTCTCCCATCCTTAGTGTTGATCTTAGTAAAATCATCTCAAGCTTAGACTCACAAATGCCGTTGTTATCACCTCAATTTCACCCACTAGTGACATTCCAACAAAAATACACTAAAGCATGACCAATTGGAAAGAATGCAATACAATAAAAACTACCTCATGGTTACTTGAAACAACTTACTAAAAGAGAAAAACCTGACAAATGGGGTTTTTGTTCACTTGCATGACTTAAATGTTTTGACACTTGCAAAACTTGCATAGGATATCCCTCAATACCTACACAAGTCTAGTAATACAAGGAGCTTCACTCATTCGATGCATTAAATACTAGTAGGAATGTTTCAAGTGGCTCTAAGGTGTTGTATAGGTTGAATTCAAACTCTCATCTCATCAATGTTGATTACCTTATCCTCCTAAGAGTCTCCATCAAGAACCAAGGATCCCTTTTTGAATAGGGAGTATTCACTTTGGAATTAGTTCTTCATTGAGCTCAAAATTTTCCAATAAAAAAAACCCATGGGGTAGCATTTGGAAGGGAGGATAATTGCAAGGTTATGTTGGAGGTACGAGATTGGAGATCAATCATCTCACTCTCTCATATCTGTAATTCATTTCCTTCATGATTTCTTTTGTTATTTCCTCAAGGAACCAAGATTTATTCATTCACCATAGTTATAGAGAGATTTTCAAGAAGGAAAAAGACCCATCCCAAAGAGAGTGTTGGATCCCACCTACCTCCAATAATTCTCACTAGGTGATATTACACGTTTTATGCTTTTACATTGGACTAATATATGCGTATTGATGTTTCCCTCCACCTCTCATGTTTGAAAGAAATTATTGTAGTTTATATTGTTATATAATTGCATTCATGATTCTTTGGTTATTATATATTGTTTTAATACTCTTGGGCTTGTCCCACAATTAACCGATGTCCGGTGTCTAACTCACAACCTAGCTAGATTAAGGGTTTTTCTCACCGATGCAACATAATTTCCAACACAAATTGGCAATTCCACTTTGGGTTTAAATCATTTAATATTACTTCTTAGGTACTTTTTAGTTGTTATCTACCCTCTAGTGATATGCAAGATCATTAACCAACTTACACCTTCCCTCAATAATCACCGTCAACTAGTGATTTTCTAGAAATGTAATTTTTCATTGTCCTAGAGACTTACACATCTATTTTTGTATGTTCCATGACTTAATTTTTGACATATGTGGAAGTTGCACATGGTCCCACCTACTTGTTGCACAATTTGGGAAGGCCATTATGGAATCTTGGATGTGAATTTTCTTAAATCCACTGAAAATGAAAAGACTGTTGATTGACAACTTTATCATCTTGATATATTTATCCATGTAAAGACATATCATGAGTTTGATAATGGGATTCCACATCTTGAAGGGGGAATCCCTATATTAGATCAATCTATGGAATATCCTTTTGAAGTGCCATCTCCCCCTCATGTAGAAGATCCAACCACTTCATCAGAACAAGAGGTTCAATTAGATGATGTGATGAGAGGATTGAAAGGTTGAATCTTGTTGGGAATGCAACACCATCTCAATCAATTTAGCAACTTGGACCATCACAAAAATTTCCAAATTTGCTCATGAAGACACTTGAAAGTGTTCATCCTAATGAGTTTAGAAAGATATGAACTAGAAGTTCAACAAGACTAGGCAATGGAGGTGATGTAGATGATTCAGATTCAGGTGATGTCAATAATATGGAAATTTCATATGATTGTGAACTGAATTTATCTACTAATTTAATTTCCCCATTTTCGGGTTCCCTTGCTCAACAATTGGAGATGACTTTATGAGTTTGTGTTAGCATGATTAAATGGGTAATTGGATGTTACTAGCGAGTTTAGGGGGTTCAAACGAGATATTTGATGCTTTCAAAGGTCCACTTATCATTTTTCATCATCAAGACCATTCATGCGCAATCAAATTTTGATTCTGTTGTATTTCGACCGTTCCTGTAATTTGAGAGTATTATTGAGCATTAATTAATGGATTTCACTAAGGGTGTCATTTTAATAAATTATCTAAGAGAGGTACGTTAGTGTAACACTAAATTTGAGATGATGAAAAAGTGACTTTTAGTGGCCAAGAATTCTTTAAAGTCAAATAAATCACTTTTTGGAGTAAAAAGGTTTATTAAATTAAGAAAGTGATTTTAGGAGAAAATATTAAAGATGAATTAAAAAGTCACTTGAAGGGAAAAACAGTGAAAGGGGTATAAAGAAGAGATAGGGGCTCATTTCCTCTCATTATGTTGATGGTTATTTTTATTTGAATTGGAGAGCTCTTGGAGCATTTTGGGGTTTGGAGTAAACCCTATTTTGTATTGGTTTTGGTGGTGAAAGATTCCACCCTAGCCAATGATTGGGAAGACCATTCAAGTTTTCCATTTGGATTCCATTGTTAAGGAGCTTGTTCTACCTTTTGACAACAGTCTGGGGTTTGTAGAAGATATATTCTTGGTGTAGTCTGAGTTTTATTATGTGGGGACCGATTTGTTGAAGTAGGGAAAATTCTCTTCCTGTGTATGCTAAATATCTTCTTCAAGGGGGGCGAATTTGGCATGTAGAGGGAGAATTCTTGGTGTTGGGAGGATTTCTTTTGAAGGAGATAGAATTTACTTGTTGTTGAGGCCAAGTTTACTTACCGGGGCTGATTTGTTAAGCCCTAGTATTGGCTCATTACCCCTTAATTGGGGCATATTATATTAGTAGTGTTATTTTATTTATGTCGGCTTTAGGCCATTAGTTGTAATTATACCTCCTAGTCTCCTATATATACCAAGGAGACATTTTCATTTTGAATCATCTTGTACTTGAACATTTAAGTGGGGTAGAAGGAGGTTTCCCCCTTGAAGAGGCTTATTATCTGAAATTATCTATTTTTCAAGGTGTTGAGTACTTTTTCTGAGGTTTTTCTATGCTATATTGATATTTGGTTCTTAACATATGGTATCAGAGCTCAAGGTCTTAGGGTTTCGCTGCTACATCTGAGACACCTTGGAATTTTCGCTATCACTTTTTTTCTACAATGTTTCAGAAGGAACGACTTGGAGGATATTTAGTAAATGGATCAAGGTACGTTGGGTTCAAAATTCAGATCCCGAGGCCTTATAATTTCAGAGATACATCCTATACAAGATAGGGTTCTGGAATCATCCTGAACTGAGTCATTGCGAAATTTTCGCTATAAAACAATTTTTGTAATGTTTCAGACTCTGAAATCCGGAATCTATTCATAGAAATTAGTAAGGTATCTGTGGCAATTTTTTTAGCTTATGGGTCATCTTAAATTTGTATATACACCCTGTGTAAGATAGGGTATCTTATTAGTCCTATTGACTAGTCTCAATAAGGTGTTCCAGGTAAAACAATCATAAATTCTTCCTAGAGTATCCAAATTGAGTGGCACTGGTTTCATTAGATCATGTATAGTCTGTAGTATTTTTGGTGCGAGTTTTAGAAGTTTATATCAATTATTTTGTGCGGGGCTTGCTATACAAGTGAGATCTCCTGGAAAGGCCAAAAATTGGCAAGTTGTGGGGAAGTTACCGTAAATTCCACTTGGCACATCCAATTTTGATCAGACCCATGGCATTGCAGAGAAGAAAGATCAGTGAACTACATAAAAGAAAGTTTCATACCCAGAAGGGCTGAAACTTGGGAGATACAATAGAAGAAAGATCGTTTAACAAACCACCTCAAAATCAAGGTTCAAAAGTGATACTTGGCCAACATGCCACCCAAAAAGGGAACTTCTACACCAAATAAGCCTCTAGAAAATCCTACTTGGACTCTTGATGAAGGTGAAGAAATGCGTAGGGACATAAATGATTTACAAAAGAAGATAGTAACAAAATATGAACTACAATAGATGATGGAGGGTTTAAAAGGGGATATCATGGAAGTATTGAAAAAATTCGTAACAAAGAAGACACCTGAAAGTGAAAATGCATCCCATGAAATTCATGATGAGGACACAAGGAAGGTGAATAAAGAATGGAGAAACTCCAACTTGGTTTTGAAGACCAACCACGTTCCTAAGATTGATATGAGGAATTTTGATGGCAAGGACCCAATCACATGGATACTTCAGATGGAGCAATTCTTTGATCTCCATAATGTGCCACATACACAAAAGGTATGGATTGCTTCTTT